>PVLC010030466.1:0-19486 GCA_004027655.1 Graphiurus murinus | reverse complement strand
GTCCTCTGTCAGATGAGTAGCTGGCAAAGATTTTCTCCCACTCTGTGGGTTCTCTGTTGAGGTTCTTGATAGTTTCCTTTGCTGCACAGAAGCTCTTTAGTTTATTGTAATCCCATGTATTGATCTTCCTTTGGGTTGCTTGTGCTTTTGAGGTCCTGTTGAGAAAGTTTTGACCTGTGCCTATGTGTTGAAGTGTTGGGCCTATCCCCTCTTGAAGTAGCTGCAAGGTCTCTGGCCTAACTTCCAGGTCTCTGATCCATCTGGAATTGACTCTTGTGCAGGGTGAGAAAGTGGGGTTTATTTCCATTTTCCTGCATACAAGACCCTGTTTTCAAATAAAAAATAAAATGGGGCTGGGGGTATAGTTTAGAAGTAGAATACCCCTTGGTTCAATACCCAGCACCAAACACACACACACACACACACACACACACACGGAATGCAAATTCTTTCGTGCCTCTTCCTGAAACCCTTCAGTACCCTTCTATTTACATTAACATAAAGCCCATCATCCTTTACAGGTCTCATAAGCTCTCTAGGATTATACTCTTACCTACGTTTCATGCTTTATTTCTAATATATTTCCTCTTTACTTTCTGGTTGTGTTCCAACAACAATGACCTTGTTTAGGTTCTTGTAACTGAAGATACCTTACATATAGTTATATGTAAAGATTCTAAGATTGTTACCTATACCACAGTTGTATAAACACCACCAAAGCAAGACTGAAAATGTTTTTATCGCCCCAGAAAGTTGGCTCCTGCTTCTTCCCAGACAATACCACTCCCTCCATTCATTTTGCTTGTTCTGAGTTTCATTTAAATGGAATCATGCACCACACACTGGAGTTTAATCTGGCTTTCCTCACTCCACTAAGCATAATATTTTTGACATCCATCTATTTCATTGACAATCAGTGGTTTGCTCATTTGTATTACTGGTCGTTATGCCAGTTTATTAACATTTACTAATTTGTTTATCCACTTACCTGAGGGTGGGTGTTGGGCTTGTTTCCAATTTGGGGCTATTATGAATAAAGCTGCTATGGTTTTTTTTAATTATTATTGTGGTATAAAACACATAAAATTTGCTACTTAAAAATGGTTGTTTTTAAGTGTGTGGTACGGTAGCATTAACCATATACATACTATTGTGCAACAGATCTCTAAAACTTCCTCTTGCTAAACTGAAATTCTATAGCCATTGAACAACTCTTCCCCTCTTTTCTTTGGCCCCCAGCCCCTGGAAACCTCCATTCTATTTTCTGCTTCTAAAAAATTGACTACTTTAGATACCTCATGTAAGTGGACACATATGCAGTATTTATCTTTTGGTGACTGGCTTACTTCACTCGGAATGATGTCCTCAGGGTTCATCATGTTGTGGCATGTGACAAATTTCCTTTCTTTTTAAGGTTGAGTAATATTCCAGTGTTTAATTATATGCCACATTTTTATTATCCATTCATCTGTCAATGAACATGTAAGAGGCTTCCATCTCTTGGCTATTGTGAATAAGGCTGCAATTAACATGGGTGTACAAATATCTCTTTATTTAAGATTCTCTTTTTAGTCTTTTTTATAGAAGAAGTGGGACTTCTGTATCACATGGAAGTTTAATTTTTAAGTTTTGAGGATCTTGTCTCTATGAAATTTTTGTACAAGGTTTGAGTGTGTGTGTGTACACAGCACTCAGTTTACTTGGACATGTAGATGGTCGTGGGATTGCTGGATGTAGGGAAGCTGTATGTTTTACTTTGTAAGAAACTTTCAAACTGTTTTCCAGAATGGCTATGCCATATTTTACCCCCATCAACATGGGTGTACAATGAATGACAACTCTCCTAAGCTCATTATCAGCAGTCTCTATCATTTCAGTCTTTCGAGTGGCTATGGAATGATGCCTCACTGTGGTTTCGGTTTTCCTCCAAAGAGCCATCAAATATCCAGGTCAGGGCTTCCCTGGCACATACCTTCCCTCTGTCTGGAATGCTTGTCCTCTTCCTCCACCCTATACTGACCTCCCCATTCTTTTAAGCCTTCAGACCTCAGGTCAAACATCACTTCCATTCTCGGAATATCACTTCCTCTTTGTGACCAACAACCCCCAAATTAGATCAGGTCCCCCATTTCAGATTATTTCTTCTCATGCCTCCCTTAAACCTCTACATTATTCCACTTAACTGAATTGAAAATTACATAATGCATATCTGATTTTTATTTCCTCCTATCAGTGACTTATGAATAGAAGCTGTACCTCTTTGGCTCACCAGTATTTCTCCAAAATCAATATAGTGCCTGACACATATTTGGTACTGTTTTGTTAGTAATGAAGAGCAGAAGTTGAGACGTTTGAGTTATTACATAAGTACAGCTGTTGGGAGAGAACAAGGCTTCCAGGGTAGCTGGGGACCACAGAGGTGAGTCAGGAGGCTGAGAAGAGAGAGAGGGATGTGGCCAGATTGGGAAGGAATTGAATACTACTATAGGAATGGAGTGTGGGGGAGGAAGGGGGAGGCATTCTGCTTCCAGTAGAAAGCTGTGGGAGTGAGGAAGAGATGGCACAGTTTTATGTTTTTAAAAGACAGTAGAGAGGAGGAGGAGCCAGCATCCTATTAAGAGATGGTCAATACATTTTTTTTTTTTTTTGGCAACTGTAGTGAGGAAGCCACGTAGTAGAAGACATGAATTCTTACTTTGAGAAGAAAGAATAAGATATAGGGATTAAATAAAATAAATCAAACAAGAGAAACTATGTCTTACTAAATAACCATATTAATATAAATTAAATATGTTTAAAGTCATAAAATTGAAGTACCAATTTAAGGGAAAGCACAAGAATTTAATTTTATGCTATATCTTATCTCAAGTGAAATTCTTGCTTACTTGGTTTTTATTTTTGTAAATTATTTTAACCTGTGCTTGCTGGACTGACTGGATCCTTCCCTAATACTAATCTTTTCTTTATAGAGGGAGAACCATCAGTGTTCACTGTGAAGTTGGCTTCCTGTGGTAGAAGTTTATGTCTTTCAATTAGCAAAAGGGTTGTACCAGAATTGATCTCTATCGGCTTACTCTGTGGTCAGCTCTGAGCTTACCATCTCCGTCTCCCTGCTTGCAAGTGGACTTACATTCAAAATGCAAAGATTACATGTCTTCCCTTTCCCCCATCCTTTCCCATGGCTGTGTTTTTGTTAATCAAGATACACTGGGCATATGTTTATGGATGATTGGAGTGGGGAGCCCCCATATTGCCAGAACACTGTTTCTCACTTTTTCTCCCAAAACAGCCATTAAAGGGTCATCCCTCACTAACTCACTAAGTGTTTAAAAATATTTTTTTTGCAGACATATACACTAGTTACCTAGAGGTAAGGAACAAGTAAGGGTAATGCTCCCTGCACTCAGAGCTAAGGATAAGAGATAGGAGCTACTACAAATTATTGCAACGAGAGATATAAGTAATAAAATTGTTTTGTAATTGTTTAGCACTTTACAGTTCATAAAACATGCTTTCTTATATTAACTAATTGGATTACCACAAACCAGAGGGAAAGTCAGAGATTATTATTTCTATTTTGAGAAGAAAATTGAGAACCTAGAAGCACTGACTTGTTCAACGTTAATCTTTGGAAAGTGACAGAGCTGGAACCTGAACACAGTACATCAATTTTGAAATCCAGAATATTTCCAAATCGCCACGTACCCATGCAACTGTGCTGCAAGATGCAGACAACTCGTCAGCTGTGTGTCTATGGTGTGATTCAGTAGAAGGTGGACAGCAGTAAATGGACTATTTTCATAACAGAAGTTAGTAGAAAATAATTTTTTTAAAAAAGGACAGGGACAAGATGCTTTGATAGAAAATTTTATGTCGTATCTTTAATTCTCCATGTTTCAACAGGAGAGGCTCAATTTTTGGCCAGTGAGTTCGTTGCAGTGTAGACCTCCTGCTCACATCCTCAGTGCCTGTATTGAACCTGTGGAAAACACACAGATCTTCAACCAAAATGAGATAGGCATCCCTTACATCTGTGACCCCTGGAACGTTTCCCACACACCACTCACTGGAATTCTAGCTACACAGATTCCTGATGTGCAGAAAAAAATCCTCCCACTGTGGCTTTTGGTTAGATATAGGACAATTTGGTTTTACAGTTGGAGTAGTCTACATTTTTTTTATCCACATATTCTCAGATATAAATAAGTTTGCATAATTATATATTAATTATTTTCAAAAATTGAAATGTTTTCCTAAATGGAAGGTTTTTCTTCTTAGAATGCTGATGCATTTGGTTAGAAAAGACTTTAATTAAGAATGAATCACTTAGATAGCTTTAATCTTGGTATTAGTGTTTATACTAACTCTAAACACTTTTTCACAACCTCTATTTCCTGGACATTCTTGGAAAGGCTATAACTTCCTAACGAATGATTCTTTTAAGTATTCCTCATGGAGTCTTTAGAACTTTTTCTTTTTGGTAACATTAAATAATTAATAGCTAATGTTTTTCATCCCTTATTTTTTGAGGATATGTTAGTATATTTTTATTACTACTCCATGGGTATCTTTCAGTGTTTTAAATATATTACAAAAATACTAAACTAAAATGGCAACTACTTTGTTTAAAAATGCATTGAAATCTTGACGCTTTTTTTTAGTAAATCTACAAAATAACGTGGCTAACTCATTCATTTGTCTCCATAAACAACTGTGTTTCAAACATAAGCACTATTTTCTAATATGAAAGTGACTCATAATGCAAGGCTGGCAAGAAAATAAACAATAGGAAAAAGTAAATGAAAATCACTTACCTATTATTCTACCACCTAGAAAGAACGTTCACGCAAAATACTACCCTTCCTTCTGGTAGCACAGAGACAACACTGGCTGTGTGCTATTCAATATGATTTTATTCAGATAATCGATAATGAAGGAACTAATTCAAAGTGTTAAGTAATTACTGTCTCATGTTTGTTGTTTACATATCCTTCTTTCTTTATTTTTTTACCCTTCATTAATTCTATCAGGAACATATTTTTCCTAATGATTTACGTGGCTTCACAGAAGTGTAGTTTCAACATCAGCAGTGTGACATTTGCAAATCCCAGGACTGAGACTCAAACTCAATTCTCCCGGCATCTTGAAACCCAGTGATCCAACTTCCCATGACAATCCAACTACCTCATATATTTGGATTCTCATTGCAATTTGTTCTTTTGACTAAATTAAAAATCATTCTCAAAGTTTGCTTTAAAACACCCTCTAAGTGTTACTAAATTAAGGTTAAATCTGAAGTATAAATTGTCAAGCAATTAGTTTTGGTTTTGCCCGAGCAGAACACCCCACAGATGATGCCGAATAAAAACTATTTACACACTACCCTAGTGCATTTCTTATAAAATGTTGGGTCTGTAGCAGTGATTTACTAATCAAATTTACAATTTGATTTGAAATGCCTGCGGCAGGCGGCCAACCCAGTTATGAAAGAACAGAAGCAAACCCCAGAGCCCTCGTGAGTCTCCTTCAGAAGCTAGCTGGGTCCTTCGCTCTACTTACAAGTCGGTTCCATAGGAAATCACCACAATTGCTCCTAAAATAAAATATCACAGTTAATTTTTTCAATAAATTATTGTGCCGTACTAGACACAAAACATGTACATTTTGGAATCTAGAGTTATAAAATATTCTGACATGTTTTAATATAAACAGGAACGTTTCCAATGATTGCTTGGATCTAAAATGTTTTTCCACTTGACATTTGTTTATACTTCCTAGGAAAGAAACTCTATTTATGGATAACTGAATAACACAAATAAACATCAGAGAGAGCTGAAAAATCAGCTTTGATTATGCATGAAAATCTACAATGTCATTGTGTACTCGTATGCCGTCTTCTGATTGCCTGTTTATTTTTACAGAGCTGCTGGTGAGCCCATGGAAGAGGAGCCAGCCTTGTGAAGTGCCAAGCCTCCCCCAGTGTTTCCTGTGTGTGACATCATTGTGTACCCCCCACCCCAGCACCCTCAGACATGTCTTGTCTGCTGCCTGGGTGGCACAGATTCGATGGAACATAAACACTGGCACAAAATTCTGAACAGCAGCTTCACTTGTTCTTTGGATGGACTTGAAAGGGCATTAAAGATTCCTGAAACGTAACTGCTGTAATTCTAAAGTTACAGTAAACCACGATTGGAAGAGGGGCTTCCAGTGGGCTTTTATTATGCTGGGTGACCCACTCCCAGACATAGAGTATGAACCAGAAACACCCAGTACAGCACTAGATATTGTTCATTTCAGAAGCTATGACAGCCAGCAAAATTTAGGGCAAAACTGAAGACATACTCATTCCTAGCATTCTGATCAGTTTTTTATGGGGTAACTTTTTGTCTAACACTCTTAACTTGTTTACAGAGTTTGCTTTCAGCTGTGAATGGATAGCAATTCCAGACAGATCGCAGTGGGTTTATTTTTTTTCTTTCTTTCTTTCTTTTTTTCTTGTTTTGTTTTGGATTTTTTTTTTGCCTTTGTTTTAACACATGGTTTGACTCTTCCTAGTAAGAGTTCAAGATGGAGAACCTGGAGTAAGACTTTTTTTTTCAGTTGAATTATTCACACTGTATCTCAAAGTCCACATGCCAAAGGAATCTCACACACTGTATGTAATGGTGCAATATTTTAGGCCTTTTTTTTTTTAAGAAAAATTATCCTAATTCCTTAATATCCCCCTTGTGTCCTCACACAGGACGATTGGCCCTTTTGCTGGGGGATGAGGTTTTCCTGCCCTCCACCCCTTTGCCTTGATGAAAGTCACTCTGGAAGTGTGTTCCATGGAAAACTTGTAGTGTCTTTGAAGAGCACGTAACTTTTCAAAGATGGTCTTAATTTGTTCCAAATCTATTGAGAACCTCCTCTCTCCCCCCTTTTTTTCTTCTCTCCATTGCTTCTTTTTTTTTCTTACTCTCCATCCTTCCTCCCTTTAGAAACACTGAAAATTACTCTTCCTATTATCTCCCCTACTACTCAAGAGCTTTGAGTATTGCTTTTGCTTACTCTCTAGGTTAACATTATTGTTTAATCTGATTGTATTCCTCTAGCTGTGAAACCATTAAGGTGAATATGGCTTAAACTGTGTCATTAAATTTTCTAGATCTTTGCAGTTTGTTAAGGAAGGCATTGCTTATCTGAAGTCACCTTGAATTGAGTTAACCTTGGAGCTATACCTTCTCGTGAAAACACAAAACTGAGCCTTTTCACTTGTTGCCTTTGTGGCCCAGGTTAAAAATAAAGGACCTTTATTCCTGAGATGAAAAGCAACTTGCTAAATATAATATAAACAGGTTATGCCTGACCTCTGAAAATTCTATTTCAATATATAACTCAAATACTTAAAGATATGGAGGTAGAATACCTTGCATATTTAATAACTGACAATGCTTTTGAAAGAGTTGATGTTTCTTTTTATATATTTTCCTAACTCAAAGGGTATATTAAAGCCATAAGTGAAGATTGTCATGCTTTTATTCAGAAATCTGAAGGAAACCTTAATTAAAACAAGGTTTTAGGAAAGGCCATGATATGAAAGATATGGAACAATGTGGTTTTAGTTAGAGAGGACTCTAACCTGTAAATCAAAGATGAAAGATTTCACTCAAGTAGAATTATATAACTCCCTTTTGTTATACAGTCAGACCATATTTTTCATGCATTTGGTTTTTTTAGGATTACCATTTTAATTTTAAAGACTTTTATTACATATACAAAAATGGCTCAATACTTGGTTTAACATCTTAGAAATTTGAGACACCCTTTGAAATAGGAAATCTGAAATGGAATGTAACTCAGTATTAGGTAAAAAATTACTTTCATTGCATAAGAGTTAGGTCCATTCAGACTCATAATAGGAATAATTTTTTTGTAAATTTCATTTTATTGATATTTCCAGAGAAATGCATCCCATTCATACATGCTAGCTCTTATCATTTTGTAGTAATTACTTGAAGAAATTCACTTAAATAAGCCAGTGGAATCAAAGCCTTAAAAAATAAGACCTTCTCCCTTTAAAAAGAAAAATAGCATATTTTAATTATGAACATAATTGTGAAGTTTAAAAATCAACTTCATAATTATAAATCCCTATTATTACTTTTTGGCCCTCCCAAATACAGTTCATATGTTGAATAAGAAAATGAAGCAGCATAGCACACACTAATTTACTGATGTTTCGTACAACAACTTAGCCACATATTTATACTGAGCCACTAATCTGATAAAGCCAACTCCCTAGGCTATCTGCATAGCAGTGTAGACATGAAATGTGACATTAGTGAGTTAATTGGACATCCTTCTATATCATGCCATACCCAACTAGTTGCAGTTAGGAATATTGGGACACCAAGAGAGGCAGATAAACTGTGGACAGTAGTAATCACAGCTGAATGTAGGTGTAAAAGGACAGAATGCCAGTGATTTCTGATTGGACCTTTACAAGATGGAAGGCGGCCCTGACGGACAGAATGGGGCCTTTTGAGAATATTAGCACTCCTTTTGAAACAGGTCAGCACTTTTTGAATGGCCATTTTTACTTGGTATAGTTTTCTTCACTTACACATTTTCTTTTTATTGCTCATAATAGTTCTTAATTGGAAGCTAGCGGAAGAGTGGCTCTCTACCCATTACCGATTAAGTGTCTCACTTGGGGCCATAGTTTGAAGGCTCATCACAGGGGCTCTCTTATACTCCTGATAACTCCTACATGGCAGATAAAAATAAAGATTTGGAAGAAATGTGCCAATGAACAATGCTAGTAGTTTAATTAGATTTCATAATAGAAAAGGAAAAATTAAGAAAAATTTCTCAAACACATAGAATAAATTGGAGTTTCATGTTAAATTAAAGAACACAGCTTTATTAAGTAGTGAGCAAAGTGTATGTCAAATGTCAATGATAAGAGGTTTCTTATCATTGTTTAGTAAATGGGAAGGATATTGGAGATTAAATATTTTTAAATATTTAAACAAATTTACACATCAATAGTGAAGATAGAAGTCAGCTTTTGCAGAAGACGGAGATATTTATTTTTTAGGAACTACTACAAATCACATTTCCATTACCGATTCTAGAAACAGAAATTTTTCCTCCAGTTGTGAATATAATCCCATGCAACCATCTCTCTCATCTCACTGACAATATGGTGGCCTTGAAAGCAGAGCATCTTCAGAAATTACAGGACTCATCTCTCCTAAGAGTTCAGCCCAGTTTTATGTCCAGAAGTAATCATAAAGCCTTGTGGATTTACTGAGTTTCTTTACAGATTTCATCTGAAGTAAAATAGAAAGTATCCTGGGAAAAGATTCCTCTTCAATCACTTTTATACATTTTTTTAATCCCAGAATTTATATGTATAACAATTTATTTAAATGCTTTTACTACATCTTTTGAAAATTTACTCTCAAATTTTCTCAACAGAGATGAATACTATAATCTAATAGCCTGCAAAAGTAGTTGAAAATTTCTGTCTTAAGTGATTTCTTCTTAGTTTGAAATAACCAATCCATTAGAATTTGGCATTTGTCATTTCTAGTGGTCTCTATCTTAACATTCTTTCTCTAGTTCCAGAATGAAATCACTGACCTGCTGAGAAAATATGAAGAGGGGGGCAGGAGACAGAAGTAGGAAATAACACACCTGTTAGACCATTTCTATAAAAGGAGCATTTTCACCTCCAAAAGTAATGGAAACCAGATGAATTAAGAAGTAAAGGCATTTTATTGTTGTCTTCCAAACTGATCATCAACATGGTCATGATCACCATTAAATGTCTTGTGTTCCCCAAGGACACAATTATGCTCTGGTCTTCAGCAGTATTTTGTACTCTGTACTGCCTTTTAATAGAAGTATTATGAAGTATTTCATCACCTTCATCAACACCACTACTAAAATATGTAAGTGCCTCTGTGTGGTTTTGTCTTCTGGACATATTTACATTGAAAATCATAGCCCTTGTCTCCCAACCCTAACAACTTGTTTTTACTCTATCAAGTGTTCCATGGAGCAGAACATGATTGTCATATGGCAAGAGGATAAAAATTTTAAATGAAGCTGGTATATACACAAAAGACTGTAAAACTTGGTTTTTCAAACCAATGGCAGTTCGTTTTACCTATGATATTCATGGCTGGTTTTATATAATAACTGAGTTAGCTATTAATATGCTAGAAATAGCTGGGACAGAAAAACATTAGACTCTTGATCTAGGGCTGCTTGGACTTAATCTCAATTATAAAGTTATAACAATTTCTTAAGCCATATTCTCCAACTGGAACACTTCGTAAATACACAGTGAACTCACAGCACATTGCTAATAATTCTAATCGATAATTTCTTTTCCTCCCTTCTCTGAACCTCCTGCTTGCCTGCCAATACCAAATTGCCATATCTAAACAATCAGAATAACTTTTTTAATCTTTGCTTTATGTTTCTTAAGCAGAAACAACCTTGACAACTTCTTTTCTGAGATACCACTGGGCATAATTTCCTTCATGACATTTTATGTAAATACTAATAACCTTTTTATATACTTTTACTGATGCATTGTTATTATACATCATAGAGAGATCCAAAGTGATACATTATACATGCACTTGGTGTGTACTCCAGATCTCCCCACCCCTTTCCTCCCATACATTTAGTAAGATTGCTAGTTACACCTTCATTTATGAACATATTATTTGAACTGTTTCCTTCATCAAGCCTCCTTTTCTCCCTCTCCACCTCCCACCCCCATCCCCCCTCCATTATTCTATTGGTTTCTCTCCTCATTTCTATGAAGCCCTTCATTTTTCCTATTTTTCTCTCTGGCTTCCATATGAGAGAAAACATAGTGACTTTCTGCAACTAGGTGTTCTCACTTAGCATAATATTCTCTAGTTCCATCCATTTCCTTCAAATGACACAGTTTTATTCTTTTTTGTGGCTGAATGAAACTCCACTATGTGCATATAGAAATTTTCTTTATCCATTCCTCTGTCAGCTAGGTTAGTTCCATGTTTACCATCCTTTTTATCTCTTCCTTCTCAAAAGCCACTTGACTTTTTTAAAAACTAATTTTCACTTAAAAGACAAACAGAGATGCTGTGTTTTGGGCTATAGTTTTAGACTTGGCACTTTGTTTTATTAATAAGAATTTTCTTTTTGTTTCAAATATAGTTTTCCACCATTCTTACTATTACCCAATTGTGTCATGCTACTTATTGCATCAAGAAACATATGTATATTTTCTTTGACTTTATAAGATGTCTAAACAAGCATAAACTCCCACCTGAAGAAGAAATGGCAAAGGAAAAATGTCACATATATTTATATATTTTGGAAGCAAAAGATTGCCAGAGTCTTCAATGGAAATTGGAGTCCTTTTATTTCTTTGTTTGGGCCTTAGGCATATTAAAGGCAAGTTGCAACATCAAGTATAATAAGGAAGGTCAACATTGTGGCTCATGTCCTTTAGTCTTCACTCTGGTGCCCTTTCTTAGAGATGTCATGGCACTTCTTTGGGTATGCAAAGATTGTTTTTAGATAAAAATCTCCATTTGCTTTTCCCAAGCTGTAAGATTCTGAAACTTTTTCCAGATAAGCAATGCCAGTGCCCATCTCCACAACAGCTAGATTATTGGAAATGGCCTAGTCAGTATATGCCGGGTATAACCAGCATGCTATTAAAAATGAGTGACCATTTTGTAGCTTAAAGACTTTGCAGTTTGTGTCATTTGCAAGCAAATACCCAGATATTTTAAATCAGGTGGGCAGGTCAGGCAAGATACCAATAGTTATTATTTTGTGATTAAACACTTTAGACCAGTCTTGTTGATGTGTGTGCCCCTAATCTGGAGTTTCTGGCTTAGTGTAAAATTAAAGTGTCTTTTCTATTGTGGTCTGATATCTATCTCTGTAATAAGATCAGTTTGTTGTCTTCCATGCACCAATGGTTTTGCCCTTAATTTTTCTGGCCAGCATTTACCAAGACCGGTCATCCAGAGCTGCTGAGAAGAATACACATTGCCAAACTTCTTTTCTTAAAGTTGTGCTGCCAGTGGTGTTTTTCCAGATGTGCAAAACATTATCTAATAAAGGACTAATACCTAATAAGAATACCATTGTCAAACACAATCATGGAATGTCCATCTACCATCTTCTTCTTTCTGATTCCTTTTTTTTTTGTATTTGAAAATGAAATGCTGTGTTCCAAATTATTGTTGATGTTGTTAGTCATGACTCACTTTCAAAAAAGAATGAAAGATTCTCTTTTGTCTTGTGTTTTCTACTGAATTAGATTTTCCTCCATTCCTATGTGAATAAAAGCTATTTGAAATAAGAGTATTCTTGTTTTTCTATAGACTAGATGCCAGCCATTAGATTCTGCATACAGGATATCTGACAAATATTTGTTAAATAAATAAGATTTTACTAATTATGAATGATTGTGACATATACTACTATACTTTCCAAAAATGAAAAAATTTACTTGCAAGTAAATCTCCCATATAATGAAGTGAGAATACACAAATGAGGAAAAAGGAAATTAAATGAGTCAATAGTTTGAAGGTTGTTCTCTGATCAGGGTAAAGAATAAGATTCAACACTGTTTAAGCACCTACCATGCACTAGAATTCTACATAAGCATCACATGAACCCTATACCATATGGGTTAATACTCCCACTTACAGATAAGAACATCACATATCACAAAGGCTAACTCACTTACCTGTTGTTACTGATAGTGAATAGACAAGATAAATCTTCATGTATGTTTGTCTAGATTTAATGTCTATCCTCCTTCTAAAAGTCATATACTACATATCAAAGAGGGCAGAGTAAAGATACTTTAACTAAAATACTACAATTAACATTAAGAACAGAGCCTATACTCAGTCTCTGGTAACCTTAAGGTTTTAATAAATTATCATAAATGGGTTTGGTAATTGTGGCTAGGTTTGTACAGTAAGCACAAGTTACAAAACAGTTCTTTTTTTCCCCTATTTCAACATCTTTTAAAAAATCTAGCCAAGAACCCTAAGATGTCTTTGGAACACATACTCCAAAAACTCTTGAAATCTATTCCAAGACCAATACTTATTTTTGTATTTTATAACCCCCTGCAATGTTTAACATTCTAAATCACAACTATTTCCAGTGGACAATGGTTCGGGCTCCTTCTAAGAAAAGATAGTAATATTTTGTCTAACAAAAAGTAAACTTGAGATGGCGTGGGTGAGTTGAGTTTGTTTCAATGGTAAACACCTTTGGTTTAATCATATTTATCAAATGGCAAATGTTAGTTCAAGGTTCTTTGTTTCTTTTAAGTTTCCATGGTGAAAAAGAGGACAACTGAGAAGGAGGAATATAAGTAGAAAAATAAGAATGGAGGTCATTCCTTTTGTTCTTTTAAAGGAATAAATTGTAATTGAAAATAGAAATCTAAAGAATCTCACTACCACTTTTGTGGTGCTTTAGAATTCCTGAACTCAAAGTAATTCTAAACATCATAGTTACTCATTAGCTTTGTAATATTAGCAGGCTAAACATAAATTCTTATGTTCCTTCAGGTTGACCATAAATGGATTATTCACTGCATTATTTAATAAGTACTTCAAAAAGACATATAGATATTCTTTCAAATATTATAAGAATAGAGAACAGGATTCAAGAAAAGAAGTGACTAAATTTCCTTTTAATGTTTAAAAAGCTAAAGAAACCAAGAGAATAAAAAAGACTGCATTCACCTTAGATAAAATTAAATTTAAATCACTAGAAGAAAACATAGAGCCAACTCTCCAATATATAGACATTGGTAATGACTACCTCAATAAGACCTCCAAAGCTCAGGAAATAAAACTAAGAATCAATAAGTGGAATGGCATCAAACTAAAAAAGCTTCTGCAAAATAAAAGAAACCATCAAGAGTCTGAAGAAAGAGCCTACATAATGGGAGAAAATCTTTGCCAGCTACTCCTCTGAAAAAGGACTTATATCTAGAATATATAAAGAGCTTAAAAAACTTAACACCAAAAAAAAATTAAAAATAGGCAATTGAACAAGCACTTCTCAAAAGAAGAAATACAAATGGCCAGGAAATGTATAAAAATATGTTCAACATCAATATCATTCATGGAAATGCAAATTAAAACTACACTGAGATTCCATCTAACTACAGTTAGAATGTCATTCATCAAGAATACAAAAAATAATATCGTGGTTATAGTGTGGGGAAAGAGGAATTCTTATACACTGTTGGTGTGAATGTAAATTAATACAACCACTATGGGGATCAATGTGGAAGTTCCTCAAAAGATTAGGAATAGAACCACTGTATGATCCAGCTATACCATTCTGGAGTATCTTTTTAGAAAAATTAATCAGAATTCCATAGTGATACATGTATATCCATGTTTATAGCAGCTCAATTTACAAAAGATAAATTATGGAACCAACCTAGGTGTCCATCAACATATGAATGAATAAAAAAAGTGATATATATGCACACAATGGAATTTTACTGAGCCATAAAGAAGAAGGAAATTATGCCATTTGCAGGAAAATAGATGGAACTAGAGAATATTATGCTAAGTGATATTAGCCAGTCTCAGAAAGTCAAGGGTCATCCCAGCATTTGGGAGGCGGAGACCAGAGGATCTGGGTTCGTGGCCAGCCTCAGCTACCTAGTGAGGCACTCCGCAACTTAGTGAGACCCGATTTCAAAATAAAGAATAAAAAATAGGGCTGGGGGTATAGCTCGGAGGTAGAATGCCCCTGAGTTCAATCCCCAGTACTGAAAAAAAAAAAAAGAAAAGAAAGTCAAGGGTAATATTTTTTTTATCATATGTGGAGAAAATAGAGAACAAAAGGGACTTTGGGTAAATGAGGGGAGAGATTAGTACAATAGTGGAAGAGTATTGGGAGAGAAAAAGAGGCTTGATGAAGCTTGATGAACATTTACCCTATGTTCTCATCTACATCTCACAGTAATGGTGGAAGGGGAGTAGTTCAACAGGTGAGTAAACTGAAGTTTGAGAGGCCAGATCAAAGTCTTTCGAAATTCTTTTTTAAAATGTCTTAATATAAAACGCTACATATTTATAGTGTCATGTATTTTACTACATGTATACATTATGTAATGTTCAAATCAGAGATCAGTCTTGTCTGTCATTTGCATTCCTTTGTGTTAAAAACTTTCAAAATCCTTCCCTCCTTATAGCTATATATATATATATATATATATATGAAGATTCATATATATAAAATTACATATATATACAATATTACATATATAAAACAGTATCACTATTTGTGAATGCCCTCCTGTGCAATAAAGCACCACAGATTATTTCTCCTATCTAACTGTAATAACTGTAACCTACCACCCACTGACTAACCTTTTCTCAAATCTCCTTCCCCCTACTCTACTCTCCTTAGTCTCTTGTAACCACTATTTTACTCTCAACTTCTATGGTATCAACTTCATTGAGTTCCACATACAAGTGAGATCATGTGGCATTTGTCTTTCTGTGCTTGACTTCTATAACTCATTAGACATAAAGTTTTCTATTTCTATCTATGCTATTATGAATGATAGTACTTCATTGTTTTTATGGGTCAATGGTATTTCATTGTGCATAGGTATCAACTTCTTTATCCATTAATCATTTGATGGACACTTAAGTTGTTTTTATTTATTAGCTATTTTGATTGACTAGTGTTGCAGTAAATGTGAGTGTGCACATGTTGCTTTGTCATACTGATTTCATTTCCTTTAGATATATGCCCAGTTGTAAGACTGCTGGATCACATGATAATTCTATTTTTAATGTTTTGAGGAAACACTGTACTGTCTGCCATGATGACTTACACAAAGTCCATCTTCTTTATTTTTGTCTAACAAAACAAGTGTATTAAATATAACCAACATTTACTAAATGCCTGTAATATGCCACATATATTCAGTACTTTATTCTCTGAATAGCATAGAAAATAGTAAGAAGATCAGCAATATAATCATATAAAAAAATGAAACTTTCATTAAATACCCCTATTGTAGCTTCAAAAGAAAAGGTAGCATCGCAGAATAGTTTCAGTTTTAGAATTATGTAACACTAGGGCTTAAAAGAAGTGTGACCGCCCTTATTTCCTCATAGAATTATAACAGCAACAGAGACAGAATACATTAAAGAAATATTTATTATCTAAAGAATATAATTATATTCACAGAACTGTTTGGACACAACCCAATCAAGAGAGTAGATATAATTCAAGGGTTGCTAAAATCCCCTTTATACCTAATGTATACTAGATTAGCATTAAATTAAAAATAAATAACTGTCTCTGTCAACATTTTCACTGATATAATCCAAAATGACTGGCCATACAACTTAGAGGAAGGAAAATTTATTTGTTCACAGTTTTTTGGAGATTTAAAAGTTCAGTTCATGTGAGGCCAGAGTCTGAAGCTCAGGACATGGAGGTAAGAAGCATGTGGAGCTCCGCTTTCACATTGTGGAGACTAGAAGCAGAGAGAACGCAAGGGGAGGAGAGAACCATAAATAATCCACACCCCCAGTGCCCCTCCTTCCAATGTTGCTACCTTGTTTCCATGAGGAATAGGGGAACATTCTAAATCCAAACCATTACAATACTATTGACAATTAGGAAAACATAATACTAATTTTATAGAGATCCTAAAAAATCCCCTTAGAATTTGCTTTACTTTCATTGTTAAAAAAAGTTGCTTGTAATTTCTCTCAAATACCAATAATGAAATTCCACAATAACCATTTCTGCTTTATGCCATTTTCACTGTAGTACAACCTCTCACTTTTCACAGTCCTGATCTAGATAAGCAGTACTTTCAGTCTTTCAGCAGAACCCAAACCCTGATAGGCTGTAGCACCCTCATCAGACAAATCGTATGTAGAGATGGTCTCTGTGCCATTAAAACAGTGCTACAATTTGGAGTTTAAACTGCCCAGTTTAAAAGCCAGCCTATACTTAATCTAATGCATTCCTGCTTCTTTTTATGGTTTTATACATGTCTATCTCTCCCACGAGACTAAGTTCAACACAGCTGAAAATACCACTTTGCCATTAGTTCATATTTATGAAAAGACTTCTAGATACTATAAAATAGTCCCGTGTTGTCCCTACACCTTTTGTGGGGGTAGGGAAGGCAGGGGTATTGGAGATTGAACCCAGAATCATTTCAAACTTATTTTGAAACAGGGTCTAAGTTGCTGAGGGCCTTGCTAAGTTGCTGAGGCTGACCTCAAACCTTTGATCATCCTGTCTCAGCCTCCCAAATAGTGAGATTATACGAGTGTGCCACCAGGCCCAGTTCACTTCACCTTTTAAACTCAACGGAAATGATAGAAAAGTATGTGGAGCTCCATGTCATAATCAGTGGTGCAACCTCATTTTTACTTGTGTTGTAATGAAGCTATCAAGAAATCATCCTAAAGCAGCCAAGTGTACAAATCTTGCTTATGCTCTAAAATATTCAAATTTGAAGATGTATGATCACAGTATTTCCAGAAAAGAAAATGCTGACCTCAGTATCTGGCCTTAAATTATTTATTTTTTCCCATTTAGTGATTTGAAAGTTAAACATCTTTATTTTGTGTTAGGAAAATTTTAGATCAAATTTCTATTATTTTGATGGCTGTTCATATTATGAAGTATAGCCTACACTTCAAAGTCACTTCTCTTCATTGTGCATCCTCTACAATCTCCTTGCAGAATACAAGGATCTTCAATTGTATCACTTCCTACACACCTGCACTTTATATCTAATCATTGTCTAGTATTTACTTTCACCTTGTTTTTGAACCTTGATTTTATCTAAAATAATCATTACTATATATCATTGGCTATTAATATATTTTTATTTGTAGTAATAAAAATAGTAAGTCAATATCCATCAATATTTCATCATATTAACCAATTTCTTTGCTCAATCATTTTGCTTATACTCCATTACTTTTTTATTTTAGAGAGTAATTTGTTTCCTCCAAGTTTGCCTGTGTGGAATGTATTTGGTTTTTAGGCCTCACTTTCTAATGATATGTTGACTGGGTATAGAATTTTAAGTTACCAATTATTTTTTTCTCAGCATTGTGTTAATCTCATTTTATTGAATTCATGCCTCAACTTTCACAATCAATGTATCTGATTATTGTTCCTTTAAATGTAATATTTTTTTTCTTTCTCTCTAGATGTAAGCAGATCTTCTCTGCAAGCAGATGAGATCTTTTTGTGTTGAACCTGCAAGGGACACAATGTGTTTACTAAATCTGAAGATTGAATTCTTTCCTCTGGTCTGGAAAAATACTAATCATTTATGTTTGACAATAGCTCTCCTAGTCTCCTGTTCCCTTTTTTTCTAATAGTTATTAAACATAACTCTTATTAATCATATATTAAGAGACCTCACTGCACTTCTTGTCTATAAATTTGTACTTTATATTTTCCATCACACTGTATCTCTATGCTGCTCTTTGAATTATTCTTCCAAATCTTTCATTTCCAATTTTATCCATCTTATCCTATAAATTTCAACTTTTTTTTTTTTTTTCAGTACTGGGGATTGAACTCAGGGACATTCTACCTCCGAGCTATACCCCCAGCCCTATTTTTTATTCTTTATTTTGAAACCGAGTCTCATTAAATTGTGGAGTGTCTCACTAGGTAGCTGAGTCTGGCCTCGAACCTGGATCCTCCAGTCCCAGCCTCCCAAATGCTGGGATTACAAGCATGCGCCACCACGCCCGGCTTAAATTTCAACTTTCAAAGACCATTCATTTTTAAAAAATGTACTCACTCAATATTCCATTATTCTAGTATCTTTGTTTATTATTGAGTGGATTTGTCATTTTATATTTAATAATTTTGTACATATTTAGTTTATAATGTCTATGTGTATACACCATGATCTCAAGTATTCAGGTACTTGCTTATATTAGTTTACTCACATTTTCAGTAGGACTTTTACCTGTGGGACTTTCTTTTTTTTTTTTTTTTTTTAATATACAAAAAGGAGATTTTATTACTAATCCAGGTCAGGGTTGAGTCTAACCCGGATTAGGGATCCGCCTAAGTATAGAGGTGTCATGGTCCCAGAACCCAGAACCTGGGTTCGTTCAGCCTTATATAGAGATGTACAGAGGCGGGGAAACTTTTGCAGGAAAGGTAATACAGAGGCAGCTTGGGATTGGTGGAGCCCTGTTACCGGAAGGGAGGGGGCTGTTTGGGAATTTCTTGATATCTGGATAAGAGATATATTTCTCTCAGGCAATTTTTGTTTCCTTCTGGCAGATATTACAGCAGTTTACCACCTAGAATTATGTTAATGAGGTACTGGGGATGGAATCCCAGGGCATTCTACCTCCAAGCTACATCCCCAGCCCTATTTTTTTTTTTTTTTTTTTTTTTTTTTTTTTTTTTT
>PVLC010030465.1:0-19637 GCA_004027655.1 Graphiurus murinus | reverse complement strand
TGCATTTTTACTGGGTTGTCTCTGGTACCAGGATCCCCCGTGACCAGGCTCTACGGCCGCTTTGAACCTCAGTCCTTCCTGGGGCAGGCGAACTTCTGCCTTTGAGTGGGTCTGAGGGGAGAGCCGCCCATTTGGGGAGCCCGGAGCTTGGGACCCTGAGGCAGCTCTTTCGTAGCTCAGCCTCCTCTGTGACCTTTGCCCCGCCCCGCTTCACTGTTGCCCTCAAGACCTTTGGCTCTGAGGACAAGAAGTACGAAGAATAACCTCGACCTTGAGCCCTGTTCTTGCAGAAGGGGGGGGGGGGTCAGGCGACAGGCATTTGCCTCTTGGCCTGGGCTTGGGCTTCAGTGCCAGCCCCCAAGTGCCGTGGTGAGGTGGGGGCGGGGACCTTGCCTCCTGGGGAGCCACTGAGCTGGAAAGGAGAGGAGGTTGGTGTGGCAAGGCAGGAGGCTCCTTGCCTCTCCACAGAAGCCCTGCCTCTTGCTCACTGCCGCAGGGGGCCATGTCCCAGTGTCACCAGATGAACCAGACCCTTCATCTCCCTGATGGGAACCATGGAGACCCCTCTCCCCATCATCAGCCTTGAACTATACCTGCTACCTCAGCTTCTTCACAGAACCATTCACAAATAGATCTAATTTTTTTCTGTGGTACTGGGGATTGAACTCAGGGACGTTCTGTCTTTGAGCTGCATCCCCAGCCCTTTTCATTTTGTTTTGAAACAGTGTCTAACTAGGTTGCTGAGACCCTCGCTAAGTTGCTGAGGCTGGTCTTCAACCTGTGATCCTCCCATCTCAGCCTCCCAAGTACTGGGATTATAGGCGTGCGCCACCATGCCAGGCTTGATCTAATAGTCTTAGTTCTTATTTCAGCCTCGGTGTAAGAGAAGTCTGAAGGAGACTTCTTGTAACGTGAAGTAGAAACCATTCTCTTGGTTCCAGTCCCGCCTCCTGCACCCTGCGTGTTCTTCAAGCCGTTATCCTGGGGCTTAGTGAAGCACAGTCACCTTTGCGTGATGCAGGTCTTGAGCCCTCGGAGAACAGGTTGTCCTAAAGTGTTGAGAGGCTCCTGGTGGCGGTGGGAGGACTTTTCTGTGTGGAGGGGCCCCAAGTGCGGGCTGAGCACCTTCCGAGCCTGGGCCCAGCCAGCTCCCTGGTCTCCAGCCCCTCCCAGGCCCCCAGCAACACTTCTTCCCAGCAGCATTTGACCTGCCCAGAGCTTTACAATTTTTCTAATATTCAAAAATTCGTAGATTCTATATAACAACTTGGGTTCCTGACTGCCTTGGCGACATCCGGCCACACGAGGCTCAGGGTAAGACTTAGATTCATGCCCTAGCCAGGCCACTCACCCATGACCGTGAGCCAGTTACTTATGCCCTCCGAGCGCCATTTTGTCTGTGAAATGGGAATAGGATAGCACGGCTGAGGGGGTCTACAAGAAGACATCATTCCACAAGTATCCCAGGCACTCTTCTGGGCCCTGGGGATAGAGTTGTGAGCAGAACCGATCCTCCTGGGGGAGGCAGGTGTGAAACCAACAGGCATATGCTACAAAGCCGAGGCCGGGGCAGGCAGAGTCGCAGGGGGTGGGAAGTTGCTGCTTAAGAAGTGTGGCCGAGCCGGGCGTGGTGGCGCACGCTTGTAATCCTAGCATTCGGGAGGCTGAGACCAGAGGATCCGGGTTCGCTGCCAGCCTCAGCTAACTAGTGAGGCCCTCTGCAACTTAGTGAGACTCGGTTTCAAAATAAAGAATAAAAAAATAGGGCTGGGGGTGTAGCTCGGAGGTAGAATGCCCCCGAGTTCAATCCCCAGTACTGCAAAAAAAAAAAGAACATAGTGGACGTAGATTCCTGGGTGACTTTTCACGAAGAGGAAGGAGACCTGGTGAAAAAGTGGCAGACAGAAAGAGTCTTGCAGGGGGCAGAGGTGGGGTGCACGTGGCTGTGTACATGCGTGTGCGTGTGCGTGTACATGCGTGTGTAGCGGGGGTGATGGAGAACACTGCTGTGATGGACAAAGCCCTCACTGGAGATCGACTCTCCAGCCTGGAAGGGACTGGTGTCAGGAGGCCAGGCAGAAACTGGTGTGGGGACTGGACAGGAGGGGCAGCTGTGGCGTCGTGCGTACAAGAGGTGGGAGCACATTTGGAAAGAGCGCTACAAGGTTTGCTCCTTTACTGGGAGGTGGCAATAGGAGTGAAGCCAGACCACCATTGACCCAGTACAGGGATGAGCGGTGTCTGACTTTCTCAGGCCTTCATGCTCAGGATGATTGAGCTGGCTTTTCTGGGTCAGTGACAGAAGCAGGTGGTGTTTCCATAGCACGCACCGCAAGCGCTCTTTCCTACCAGTCGGATGTGACCGCAGCATCCTTCTCAACACAGAGCCCCAGGCGGCCGCTGTCTGCCCCCTCAGAGTGGACACAGGGGCATTACCTGGTTGCTGCAGTGTTCTAGAGCGGCCCTGTCCAGTATGATAGCCATTAGCCATACGGAGCTGCTTAAATTTAAATGAACTGAAATTAGCCGGCTGTGAAGGGGCACACCTGTAATCCCAGTACTTGGGGGGCTGAGACAGGAGGATCGAAGGTTCAAGGCCAGCCTCAGCAACATAATGAGGATCTCAGGAACCCTAGCAAGATCCTGTTTCAAAACCAAAATTAAAAAGGGTTGGGGGTGTTGCTCAGAGGTAGAATGCCTCTGGGTTCAATCCGTAGTACCGCAAAAACAAATAAACAAACAAACTGAAATTAGAAGCCAGTTCCTGGGCCTACTAGCCACCTCCCATGTGCTCCGGAGCTGCATGTGGCTGGTGGCTGCCATATTGGGCACCACAGATACAGAACATGAGTGCAGAGAGTTCTGTTCATGCCATTCTAGTGGTGATGGCTTGCCCCTGGGGCCATGTTTCCTAGTTGACAGCTCATTAACTCACAGACCAGCCTCTAATGAGCGCCTCGGTGAGGCTCCAGGTGCCTCTCACGTGGCTGTGGGCTCAGTGGGCTTTTTCCTGAGAGTGCAGTCACCTTGGCCGCTGTCCCTGGAGACTGCTTGGGAGTCCAGGCCAGTGGCCAGAAGTCTCACATGCTCAACACTGAAGACAGTGAAGCGCCCCTGCTCTGGAACACCGGTCATGCCCACTCGAGGCTGGACCGCCCTGCCCATCGCAGCTGTTTGGAGTGCTGTTCACCTTTGACCTTCTCAGCACTTCCGGGTCTTACGTCGATGACTGGGGACTGCTCTTGGAGTCGATGAGGTTGCTACCACAACTTCTGGAGACGGGCAGCACGTGGTGGGCCCCGTAAACGGTGGCACTGGCATTCCCAGATTGCATATGCCGTGCTCCTTGGTCCTCTTTCTAGGAGAGAACTCTGAACTCTTGAGTAGCGGGCCTTAGTCCTGATCTTCATTTCCTGTCAGGCCAGGATGGGCACCTCGTGGGGTCTGGTGACTTTTACCTTCCAGATGGCCTGGAATCTCCAAAAGTCTGGATAAATTGGAAACAGGACCAGGCAGACGGATTTGCTGAACAGTTGTGGGTTTGCTCACAGCCTGGGATGGCTCACAGGGACATATATCTCTGTGTGTGTAAGCACATAGCTCCTGTGTAGGACGCACATGAGCACACACACGTCCACGCCCACACACTTGACACAGACTTACAGTATGTGCACGAATCCAGGTGCGCGTGCACACACACGCTCAACCGCCTGGACTCCATTGGGCTCTTTCCCCACTCGATGCTCTCCGCTCTCTGCCAAGGATGCTGTAGATACCTAGCTTCCCCCAGGGAGGCCCATTCAGCTCAATCCCTCCCCCGGCGGCCTCGCTGTAATTAACTCCTCAGTGCCTCATCAGCACCAGCTGGATCGACTCGGGGCCCCGGGGAGCAGTGCTGGCCTCCTTCCTCAATCACAGGCCTGAGCTAGCGCAGATGAAGCCTGGCGTGAGTCCCTGCCGAGGGGAAGGGTCTTGACTGCTTCCTTCTCTGAGCCAGACAGAGGCCATGCAGACAGACCGCCCCGGCAGGGCTCACAGCCCAAACCTGCTCACAGGTTTCACAGGAGCATCCTACCCCGGCCAACCTGGCTTCTTCTAGGGACCAGGACCCCCTGCCAGCCCTCCGCCCAGGGCTCTACTTCACCTTTGCCCCAGGGTGATTTTTATATTCTCCCTAGAAATCCTAGTGGGGTTCTCAGGGCTTGCTCTTTCTCTCTCCTGACTTTCTTTGATTCTTTTCCCAGAGAGGGTCAGGACCTCTTCTTGCCATACCGTACTTTAGGGTAACATCAAAGCATGACAGGGCTGGGGAGAGGCGCAAAGTCCTCCCCCTGGGCACAGCCCTGTCTCAGTGCCCCAGGCCTGGGATCCTGGAGTTTAGCTGGATGCTCCTCGCTGGGCCAGCCCTCCGCTCCAGGCCTGACTCCCTCCTGTAGCCTCCCCACCTGCTGTGGTTCACCGAGGCCAGCACAGTCTTTGAAGTGTGTGACTGTTACAAAACTCTTCTCCCTCTGCAAGCCACAGCCTGCTCCCCGGCAGCCTTCCTCATTAGCCTCCTCTCGTGGGGCCTCTACCGCAAGGCGGGAGTTTCCATCAGCAGCTTTTCTCAGACTCCAGGGTGGCTCTGTAACCCCAGTCCCGCAGAGCCCAACCTCCTCCTCCAGGCTGGATCCCAGCCCCTTGCCCCTGGAACACCTGGGCCTCGGCCCTTCTCCTCATGGCCACGCCCCGATGAAGGCCTGGGTGCTGTCTTCTTCCTGAGGGAGTGGGGAGACCTGGGCCCATGCAGCAGGCCAGGGCCCTTAGTTTCTCAACACAGCCCACGGCCATTAGCCAACTGTCCTGTGACATGCCATCTGCACGTTTTAAAAATGCATCTGTCGTGTCTTCTGAAAAGTTTTCCTTCTAGAAGATTTTACACATCAAACAAAGAAAGAGGCCTACAAGACGGCCCATTGTATAGATGAGGAATGGAGGGGTTGTCTCTCCCAGGTGTCACTAACTCTTTGGCACCTGGGACAGACAGCCCCTCTGTGCCTCGGTTTGGTCGCTTGCAAAGTGTAGGCGTTGTTGCATATATGTGAAAGTATAGGGCAGATGTGAAAGTTTTAGCAAAGAAGAGGGACACCTTTGACTATTGGTCAGTAGTGTCCCTCAGCCTGGGAGTTGCTGTGTTCACAAGAACCCGGAGGGACTGTTCTGTCACTCGGTTTCCTGAGGCCGCTGCCTCCCTTCCTTATTTTGCCTGTGGGCTGTGGGCCTCCTTGCTTCCCACCTGGCTGGAGGTCTCCTTTCTCAGTTTATGTCTGGGCAGATGTGGAAGACCAGAGCCAGTGTGAAGACCCTGAAGATCTCCCCATTCTAAGAAAAGTATGATGACTGGAGATCTAGGGTCAGCGTGGGGTTGCAGCTGGAGGAAACAGGAAGTTTTGTGTTTATTACCAGTTTAAAAACCGTTTGAGAAGAACCTCCACTACCATGTGGCAACCTTAAAAACATTTAAAGTTTTCTCTTAATTCTATCTCCCCAATTCAATTCTCTCTCTCTTTTTTTTTTTTTTTTTTTTTTTTTTTTTTTGCAGTACTGGGGATTGAACTCAGGGGCGCTCTACCTCCGAGCTACATCCCCAGGCCTACTTTTTATTCTTTATTTTGAAACCGGGTCTCACTAAGTTGCGGAGTGCCTCACTAGGTAGCTGAGGCTGGCCTCGAACCCGGATCCTCCGGTCTCAGCCTCCCAAATGCTGGGATTACAAGCGTGCGCCACCACGCCCGGCTCCCCAATTCAATTCTCCTTTTCTCTTTTGTGTGTTTTCTTCTCTCTTTATTTATACGCACACATCTCCTACCGTCATCTATGCAGAATACAATCTTGCGTCCTGATCTTCGCTCTTACCATTTTCTGGTGTCAATAGTTTTTATCGCTTGTAATCCCAGTTCTTGGGAGGCTGACACAGGAGAATTGCAGTTTGCAGCCAGCCTCAGCTACTTAGTGAGACCCTGTTTGGGTTCAAACCAAAGAATAAAAAAAAAAAAAAAAAATAGGGCTGGGGATATAGCTCAGAAGTAGAATGCCCCCAGGCTCAATCTCCAGTACCACAAAGAAAAAAAATTATCATGATCAGTTTGTTTTTTAATGGTAAAATAATGTATGTTTGTCCCCTAAAAAAAAGAAAAGAAAAAGTGTATATTTAGAATTAGCCAGCTGGACTCAATTTAGATAGCAATTTGTCGGCGGCATTCAAAGCATGATAATCAGGGCCAGTCAGACGTTAGCCTTCTTTCCGTCAGCTGGGGCAGGGTGCTGACCTCGTCACATCTGTGCACAGAGCTTCTGTGCGGCCTGTGTGACCCGCAGCTCGTCGGCCTTGGCGTCCACAACGAGACAAGTGTGCTGTCTCCCATCTCCTTCATGGCCCACTTGGTGTTCAGAGGGACTTGGTGGTAGCCTGCTGCTCAAACTGGTTTCTCCTGGGGGTGCTCTTCCAAGGACATCCAGGCTTCCTGCAGAGCCCCCGTGCCTTGAACCACTAGAGGGTTGGTGATAGGAGGATCATGTGTGCACACGTGTGTGTATGTGTGGTGTGTGTGTGTGCATGCATATGTATGTGTGTGTGTGTGTGTGTGTGTGTGTGTGTGTGTGTGTGGCCATGGACGCTTTCCAGCATTACCTTATTGGCTTTCAAAGCCTTTGCTTTGCCAGGCGTGGTGGTGCACGCCTATAATCCTGGTACTTGGGAGGCTGAGACAGGAGGATCACAGGTTCGAGGACAGCCATAGCAACTCAGTGAGACTTTCAGCGGCCTAGCAAGACCCTTTTCAAAAAAAGTTTAAAAAGGGGCAGGGGTATAGCCGGGGAATAAAATGCTTTTTTTTATTATTATTATTATTCTTTATTTTGAAACAGGATCTCATTAAATTGCAGAGGGACTCACTAAGTAGCTGAGGCTGGCCGTAAACCCGAAAACTCTGGTCTCAGACTCCCAAGTACTGGGATTACAAGCGTGCGCCACCACGCTCGGCTACAACAAAGCTTTAGCTTTGAGCCAGGCATGGTGGCTCATGCCTATAATCTCAATACTTGGGAGGCTGAGACAGGAGGATTGTAGGTTTGAGGTCAGCCTCAGCAACTTAGTGATACTGTTTCAAAATAAAAAGGGCTGCACCTTGTAGCTCTGAGATAGAATGCCCTTGGGTTCAACTCCCAGTACCAAAGCAAGCAAGCAAACAAACAATAAAGCCTTTACTTTGGCTTTGCCTTCGGTAAGGGCAGGAGCTTCTTTGCTTTCAGCACCATCTTGGTGAAAAGGACCATGATGATCATTTTTAAGGCTGCAGATCTTCCATCAGGAGACTGTATCACCATGATTACCATTTGGGCTGTTTAGTTTTTCTCATAATGTTGTTGTGCCACAACACAGCTCTTCTTGCACATTTATCTTTTTACTTCTTTTGGATCATTTCCTTTGGATAAATTCCCAGAAAAGCCATTAATGGGTCAAAGGTTTAGAGCATTCTTATGATTCCTAAAACATATAGCCTCTAACTGCTCTTTTTGGAAGAGCAGACTCTGCCTCTGTCCTGGGGAGACCAAGCCAGGTCCATGAACCTTGGGCCCCAGAGCAGTCCTAGTCTTCTTGGGGTGACCCCTCTCCCTTCACCCCTGCGTGCCTCTGTGGAGCCCACCAGGCAAATGGCCAGGACCTCAGCCTCCTTCCTTCCAGGGAACACGTGTGTGTGTGTGTGTGTGTGTGTGTGTGTGTGTGTGTGTAGCTTGGGATCTTTAACATGGGCTCCAGGAGTGGTTATCAGGAATCCTCTACATGTGCATAAGTGTTTTCCTAAAAGATCCATAGCTAATATCACACACTCTTAATAGATCCAGGAAAGGGTTTAGGATTTCTGAAACTCAAGGATGAAGAAGGTCGTCAGGAAAGGTCATGAGGAAAGACACCAACAAAGTGGGGGTAAAGGAGGAGGGAGGAGCAGACCCCCCCCCCGGGTAGGGCAGGGCTTTCTGGAGAAGCACATGCTGGGAGGGTACTGAAGGATTTGGGTAGGGAGGGGTCATCCAGAGAGAGAGAGAGAGAGAGAGAGAGAGAGAGGAAATGGTGGAGCAGAGCAGGACAGGGAGGGTGCACAGAAAAGTGCAGCCCCACATGCCTGTGTTGGAAGGGGCCGCTGAGGAAAGCGGTAGAGACAGAGCCGGGTCAGAAAGGCAGGCAGTGCTGCGCTGTGGAGGTGCAGAGCGGCGACAGTGCTGGGTGCAGGTGGCCCAGGGAGGTTCAGTCACTGGGGAAGGTGGGCGGAGCCAGCCTGGAGCCAGGGACACCTGTTCAGAGTCCCAATAGCTGGGGGGCCCTGGGCTCCATCCCCAGCATTGCAGCAAGCAGTGTGCTGCCCGCTTGGCCTCTTCCCTCCTCTGATCGTCCCTTCCTGCCCCTCCACCCGCAGCCCTCTGCTTCGCCATTTCTCTTCTGCAAGTTCTGCTTGTCCCGTCTCCTGCGTCTTATTTAAAACCCATCTTGTTAGCAGAATGACTGAAGGTGGACTTCTGCCTGCTTAACCTTCTGAGGTTGGCTCTGAGCTTTCCATAAGCCACACAAGTAAATTGCTAGCCTCAACTTAAAACCACAGCTCCTTCCTGAGGATCTCTAAGCTTGATATTTATTGATTTTCTGCCTTTAGAACTCCTATCTTGCTCTTGAAATTTGTTATGGAAGTAGATAATGCAGAAAGTAAAGGTTCCCCACTCCGCCAGCCCCGAGGGAAGCTGCCAGCCTGTCACTGGTGTGGCCTGGCCCAGGCACGTGTGTTTCGGGCTCCTGCTGCTGCCTGTCCTGGAGCCTGGACCTGGCTGGGAGCAGGCGGGTGTGAACTGCCCCGGGGAGACCTGGCAGTGTTCGGAGGGGAACCAGGACCGTCGTCAGGGGCACGAGGCTCCTCTCAGGAATGAATCGGACTCTGGTGGCCCCAAGGTTTCAGGGTAGGGCAAAGGGACCATTCAGGTGGGATAGAGCTCCGAGGAAGACCGGGAGAGGGCAGGGAGGCCTGACCGCATGGGCCCCGCAGGAGACTGCACGGTGCTGTGACCGTCCTCCACCTGTGTCCCATGTCCCCTCCCTGCTCACACACCCACATGCCTCATACCCGCATGGCTTCTGCAGCTCAGCAACACCTGTGTGGGGGTGAGGAGTGGAGACGTTAATGGAAGGCGAGACCTTGGGTCCCCGTCACCATTCCATCTGCACTGGACAGCTCACGAGGCCTGGATGAGTGACCAGAGGCTTCTGCTGACCCCGGCCTTGAACCCGGATCCTCTGGCCTCAGCCTCCCAAATGCTGGGATTACAAGCGTGCGCCACTACACCTGCTGCCCACTCTTACCGCCTCCGCCCGTCCAGGCCTTGCTGCAGCCTCCGCTTCTCGCGGGCCGGCCTCACTCTCTCTGCCATGAGACCTACCCGTTGCCATTCAGTCACTTTGCCATTAGCCGCAGTTCTCTTGCTCCTGGACCTCTTGTGATCTCTGTCCTACAAAACCTCAGCTCGAAGCTCCCCCTTAACCCATCATCCTTCACCGGACGCCACCTCGTCCTGTCAATGGTCTCCTCTCTCTCCCACCTCCCTCTAACCCCTGGCGTCCCCACCATGTGCCAGGCCACAGTTCTGAGCACACACGCCGCCTGTCCTGAGACCTGGCGGCTCCTCAGATCCGCCATCGCCACCACCACACTCCTGACCCCCCCTCGCATCTGTCTCTCCTCCCTGGCTCCGTACTCCAGAGACAGGCACCATCCGCCCAGATGCCTAAGCCATAGGCTTTTTCTAGAAAGAGTAAATACAGTAAATATTTTCGGCTCTGCCGGCCATATGGTCTCTATCACAACTACTCAGCTCTGTTGTTTGAGCACGAAAACAGCCGGAGAGGAGACGTAAACAAATGAGTGTGGCTGGGTGCCAATAAAGCTTTATTTATGAGAACAGGCAGCAGCCAGGTCCGGCCCCCAGGCCACAGCTTGCAGGCCCTCGATGTGCACCCGGCGCTTGAGCTGTGTCTGTTTCCACTTCCACTGAAGTACTTGCAGGTCCCCGAACCTGGAGTCATTTTTATGTGTCTGTGCCTTTGGGGAGGTCCTCAGCACTTTGTCCTGAAGACTCAGCCATGCCCTGCTTCTAGGAAAACCCCTTGCCCGCCCCTCCAACCCCCTGGTCATGGAAGTATTGTACTGCCCACCACTGGGCGCACTGGCTCCTGTCCCTGTGAGACCCTGAGCTCTCAGGTGGGACTCACCAGCTTTATTTTGGGTGGTACTGGGGATTGAACCCAGGGGCATTCTACTTCCAAGATACACTCTCAGCCCTATTTTTTATTCTTTATTTTGAAACAGGGTCTCACTAAGTTGCAGAGGGCCTCACTAAGTAACTGAGGCTGGCCTTGAACCGGAATCCTCTGGTCTCAGCCTCCCAAGTACTGGGATTACAAACCACCGCACCCGGCCAATTCATTGGCTTTTGTATCGTTGGCCTCAGGTTAGTCCAGGTCTTAGACCAGGTCGAGTGTGAATTTCCTGAGGGGTTGCTCCATGCAGGCATGGTGGGTGGCAGGAAGGGGACTCGGTCGGCAGTGAGAGCCCAGTGCTCGGGCAGCACAGGAATGGTCGCACTTCTTATAGAAAGGGGGCGCTGAGCTGGGCTGCTCTGTGACATTTCTGACTCGGGCACTGCTTGTAAGCGGCTGTCACCGTGCTGAGCCTTCTTGTCCTGGTTCCTGGCCACTCCCAGCGTGGGGCTGTGTGGTCCCTGGCTGACATCTCTCGCCAGGATCGGGGTTCCTTCCCAGATGTGTCTGGACTTGGCCTTGCTTCTCCTCCAACCTCGTCCTCCATTCACAGGAGAACCTCATGCTTTCCATCCTGCCCAAGCACGTGGCCGACGAGATGTTGAAGGACATGAAGAAAGACGAGAGCCAGAAGGACCAGCAGCAGTTCAACACCATGTACATGTACCGGCACGAGAACGTCAGGTGCGCGGGCCCAGGGCCCGGAGGAGCCTGCCCCAGGGATTTGCTGAGCACGGGGCTGGGGGGGGGGGTCGGGTTCTCCTGGGGACTAGGGGCCACCCCACCATGCACACTCTGCTCTACTGAACTCCAGCTCTGAGGCAGGAGCGTGCACTAGACTGCCTGGGCCACACTGTCTTTGTACAGATGTCACTCACCGTGGGGAAGGGGCTCATGCAAGGTCACCCAGCCACCCAGGCCAGCTCTGAGGCTTCAGAATCGTGGCCCCGGTTCTAGAAAGAAGGATGTGTTCACGCAGGGGCAGGGTTGGCCGGTGTGGGGTGGTCCCCAGGCAGGACCCAGGAGGCCTGCAGAGGGCCGTCAGCCAGCATGAGCTGTAGGGCCAGGGCCTGAATTTGCCTGAAGGGCCGGGGGTGGGGGGTCACTGCTGGGGTTGAAAAAGACCTCCCACTGCGAGCCGGCTGCCCGGGCTCACCTCCTGCGGTCCCCCCTCTTGCAGCATCCTCTTTGCGGACATCGTGGGCTTCACCCAGCTGTCATCCGCCTGCAGCGCCCAGGAGCTCGTGAAGCTGCTCAACGAGCTCTTTGCCCGCTTCGACAAGCTGGCGGCTGTGAGTACCCGCCCACCCGCCCGCCTCACTGGCCTCCTGCCGCCCTTGGGTCCTCCCTGGCCCTGAGCCTCCCCCTACCTGTCCTTCCTCTGCCCTTTATGGCTCCTCCATGCTGAGGAGGGACTGGGAGCACAGTGTGCCCTGCCCTTTCAGAAATACCACCAGCTGAGGATCAAGATCCTGGGCGACTGTTACTACTGCATCTGCGGCCTGCCTGACTACCGGGAGGACCACGCCGTCTGCTCCATCCTCATGGGGCTGGCCATGGTGGAGGCCATCTCGTAAGTGGTGCCCTGGGAGGGAGTGGCTTGGTTGGATGCCAACCAAGGACCCCTGGCGGGATAGCTAGCGGAAGGGGGCTTGGTCCCTGGCCCCAGGAAGTCAGGACGAGGCTCCCCTGGCTCAGAGCTCAGGGCCTTTTCAGCCTTTGGTGGCCACCTCCTGCTTTCTGTCTGAAGCTGCAGCTGTGAGATTCATCACCCTTACATTTGCTGGGGACATCCCCGAGGGTCCTCCCATCTCCCATTTCTCACTATGACCACCCGCAGCAGATGGGCCCGGGATTTCCCTCCCTGTGCGCGCCGAGAGACTGCTGAGGTCCCATGCCACAGGGGCGGGGGTGGGTAGGATGGAGCCCGGCTTCTGCTCCGGCTGACCTCCCTCCCTCTCTCTTCCCCGGTGTCACCACCTTGTGGGCCTGGCTCCTCTGCTGGACGCGGGTCTGGCGGCCCAGGGAGAGGGGGAAAGGAAGCTCTTGGGAGGCGTCTCCCTGCAGGAGGAGCCTCATGTCTCCTGTGCCCTTCACCGCCGCCTCTGGGGGCAGCTTGGCGCCTTGGCATTCTCACCCCCAAGCCCTCTCTCCTTTTGGCCTAGAAAGAAACAAATGGTGCCTCTGCCCCAGGGGTGAAGGGGCGAAGTAGTTCAGGATTAGGAACCTCAACCTCCACTCCCACCCCAGCAGGCCAGTTTCTGGGTTTAGTTTTTGCTCTGTCTGGAGTTCTCAGGCAAGTTGCTCTTCCCGGCGACTGTGTTCTTCCTCAGTGTCTGTAGCACCCAGGACAGGCCGGGCAAGTACTAGACACTTGGCCCAACATTAACTGCAGGAATGAATGAGTGAGCGTTGGAAGAGAGACATCAGAGGTCCCCCAGGGGAAGAGTCACTGTGTCCCCCATATCCCACTGGCCTGTGATAGCTGAATCTGGGCTCAGCCCGGCCTGCCTTGACCCCAGCTGCAGCTACTCGGGTCCAGTGGAGAGCTCCAGGGCAGATGCCAGGCCTGGGCCCCGGGAGGCGAGCTCGTGCAGAACTCCTGTGCAGGAGAAGCCCCCCCCCCCAGACATCCCAACACCTCCTGTGTGTCCCTGGCAGGTATGTGCGTGAGAAGACCAAGACCGGGGTGGACATGCGTGTGGGGGTGCACACGGGCACCGTGCTGGGCGGCGTCCTGGGCCAGAAGCGCTGGCAGTATGACGTGTGGTCCACCGACGTCACGGTGGCCAACAAGATGGAGGCTGGCGGCATCCCTGGGTGAGTGCTCCTCCAGGTGGGCCGGTGTGAGGACCAAGGAAGGGATCGTCTATCCGTCCCCATGGCTATGGACCTAATGAGGACCCTGTCCTGCCCAGGAAGTATCCACCTCTGCTCCCCCTGCCCTGCTGGGCATTCCGGGGCCTCCTTCAGGGCTGCCTCCCCATGCCCATTGGCTGTGGTGACTCCCGCCAGGGCCTCTGCACCCCTTTACCCACTGATGTCACAGCCCAGGTCTCCCAGAGGGCATGATGACCAGCAATGACATGTGGCAGGCCTGGTGACCACGCCGTACAGTTGCAGCACTCCTGCACATCTCACCTGAGCGCTTGTACAGAACCAGAGCCAGGCACTCGGGCAGGCCCTGCCCTCAGGGTGGACAGGCCAGCCTTCCGCCAGGCAGGAGCTGCCTCAGAGCAGTGCCTGTTTCGTGCCCAGTGACTCTCGGTGAAGGGTTGACTGTCCCTTGGCAGTGGGGTTGCACTGAGAGTCACACGTGGTGGGAATGGTTGGACCCCGTGGCGTTGTTCATCTTTCTCTCGTCTGGCCCTCAGTTTGTGCGAGGAGAGCTTGGGTTCATTTTGAGGCTCCGGGCAGTGGGTACCACGCTGCCCGCACAGGCCGGAGCAGCAGCAGTGCCCGGGGTCCACTGGCCCGGGGTCCACTGGCGGGCGAGGGCCGCCTCCTGGGCATGCTCAGAGCCTCTCCCTGCAACGCAGGCGCGTGCACATCTCCCAGAGCACCATGGACTGCCTGAAAGGGGAGTTTGACGTGGAGCCGGGCGACGGGGGCAGCCGCTGCGACTACCTAGATGAGAAGGGCATTGAGACCTACCTGATCATCGCCTCCAAGCCGGAGGTGAAGAAGACGGCCACCCAAAACGGCCTCAATGGCTCGGTGAGTCCCCGGCCCACTCCTAGAGCACAGCGATGGAAAGGAAAGGGCTTTCCATTTTTTTTTTTTTTTTTTTTAAAGAGCAATTGTAGCAGAAAGGTTGGCAGGACTTGAAGATGACACCGAGAGGCGAGGGTGTCCCACATCCTGCAGAGTGGAGTGCAGAGGCAAGGTCCTTCCGGAGGGAAAGTGGTTTGGGGGTGGGGAGGAAGAACCGCTTTCATCATGAGTGTCCATCATGGCAAGCTGGAATTAAGGTGACTGCAGTGCGTCTCGACCCCCAGAGCAGAGGCCACTGAAGATGTGGAAGTGGCCGAAGTCACGGCAGGGGCGTGAGCGCCAAGGGAGAGAGCGCAGGGTGGGGTGCGCCACCTTGGAGGAGGGACGGGGCCAGGGAAGGTCTTTGAGTGGGGAGGACAGACGGAGCAGCAGAGCGTCCTGTGGTTCTGCCTGAGTCCCGTCCCTGCACAGGGCCTCCCGTGCTCCCCCCTCGGTCCCTCGCTCCATAGCCCTGGCCGCTGGCCGTCACTCACATCCTGGGCACGCCTGCGCCAGGGCCTCTGCACTGGCCGTTCTTTTTTCCCAGAATCCTTTTCTTCTTTTGACCCAGTTCTTCATTTATTACTGAAGTGCCATCTTCATAGTGACACCCCCCGCCTGACTCCCCAGCCAGCCCCTGCGCACCCGCTCTCCTGCTTCCCTCCCCGCTTCCTGTGGACTCTGCCTTGTCCTTATCGATTCCTGTCACCTGTCCTTCCTCATGGGAGTGTGAGCGCCACATAGCCCGCACATTTTGTCTGTCCTCAGCAAATCCTTAATTGAATGACCGAACTGTCCCCCTGTTGCAGCGGTAACTCGCTCTGTCAGGGAAAATCATTGGTTTCTGGGGGTTATTCAGACTCAGAGGCACTTGCAGGCTCTCCAGGGAATCACTGTCCCCAAGTTACTGTATTAGAAATAGGAGCTGGACCAATTGAGTCCGTTTCTGTTTAGAAAACCTTCGATAGCCAAAGTTGACAGGATTATTAATGTCCGAGAGCAGGAGCTAACTGAAGTTTCTAGGTCAGCGAGGCTTCTGCGACTCTAGTGGTAGATTCCAGAACTGTGGCAGGGTCCTTCATGGCGGCTCCTCCCCACCGCAGGCCCTGCCAAACGGAGCACCCGCATCCTCGAAGCCCAGTTCCCCTGCCCTCATCGAGACCAAGGAGCCCAATGGGAGCGCCCATGCCACTGGCTCCACGTCAGAGGAGCCCGAGGAGCAGGAGGCCCAGGTAGGCGCAGCGCCCAGGGCAGGGAGGGCCTGCCGAGGCCAGCCTGTGGGCAGGGAGTGGGGAGTCCCTCCAGGAGTGGGGCTCGGCCGCCAGCCTGGTGCTGCGTTTAGACAGTGTGACCGTCTCCTCACAGCTTGCACGGGGTGAGGGTGGATAAGGTCCGGAGAGGCCCGTGCCTCCGCGGCCTCGTCTAGCTGGGTGGCCCAAAATCCTGCGGGTCTGAGATCAGTGAGGCCAGCGTGGAGGAGTCTGCAGGACTCTTTTGGAGTGAGACTTTGGGGCTGGACTCGCCCCTCTGGCTAGGTCACCTCCACGCCTTCCAGGCACAGATAGGCATTTCCAAAGCCCACAGAGGTAAGGAGAGCCAGCACGTCTTGGGAGATGATACGGAATGGCCCGCTGCTAAGGAGCTTTCTAGGGGCTGGGGCGTAGCTCAGTGGTAGAGCTGGTAGAGTGGTAGAGGCCCTGGGTTCTGTCCCCAGCACCACCCCAAAAATGTTACTTTTACGGGGCCTCTTGAGCAGATCCACTGACAAAAGTGAACGCCTCGAGACTGGGCCTCTACCTTGCTCCTTGGCGTGAGCGGTGGCAGCACGATGGCCTCTCTGTGGGAGGAGGCAGGAGAGTCCTAAGGCCTTTAAGTTAGAGGCCAGAGAGGCTGGTGGGTGGGGCTTAACAGAACTGTCTTCTCCCGGAGCTTCCCACACCCAGCAGCGTTTCCTGTCTGCAGTTTTCATGATAGAAAGTGGACACACAACTTGGTGTAACTGGATGACAAGCTCGGGGAGACAGCTTTAGTAGCCTGTGACTCTTCGTGTTCTAACCAGGAGCCAGCGTCACTCTGCTCCAGGATGAGCGCCACGGACAGAGAGTCTTGGTGCCTGGACAGCCCATCCATGTCGTTACAGAGGAGGGGACGGGGCTGGGGAAACCAGAATGATCGGGGTCACACGAAGCCAGTGCACAGCTGGGCTTAGGACCCAGGAGTCCTGGCTTCCGCTGCGACAGCCTCCACTTGCCCGCTCCGTTAGTATGCGGATTGATGGGTGTAGTCACAGCCTCGAGTTACATTTTGGGGGTTGATGCTTTTCCTTTGTGCCTGGAAATGAAATGGTAGCGGATGCCCAGCTTGGCCAGCCCTCCCCCTTGCCAGACTCTAGTGGCAAAGACATCTTTTCTCTCTGTCACTCCCTCCTCAGATCTTCCTCTCCAAAACCAGCCAGACGTGAGCTCCTTAAGTCCTAGAGCTGAGGGTCACTTGTGCCCCAAAGATGTCAGTACGTAGGTAGTCTGACGCCCTGGTGCTGTCTTGAACTGCAGAGCTTCTGTCTGGGACCCCGGGGACGCCAGGCAGGACTGTAGCCTTGGTTCTAAGCAAGAGGGAACCTTGTGGGTACACCGGGAAAGGCTCGGAGAAAAGGAATTTCAGCGCTAAAGGGACTGGTCCTCGTGAGCATGGCTGCCTTTGTTTCCTTGCTCCTCCACCTCATCTCTCTGCAGTCTTCCCACCACGCTACCCCACCAGCCCACTGACTCTGCCTCCCTGGCTCACAGGCCGACAACCCCTCGTTTCCCAACCCTCGGCGGAGGCTGCGCCTGCAGGACCTGGCCGACCGCGTGGTGGACGCCTCTGAGGACGAGCACGAGCTCAACCAGCTACTCAACGAGGCGCTGCTGGAGCGCGAGTCCGCCCAGGTGTAAGTGGGGTACCGGAAACCACAGTCCCCTGAAACGTGGCTCCGCTCTGGTGAACCGTGGCTGGTGTGGGATCTGTGGTTCATGGGACTCGTTTCCGCCGCAGGGTGAAGAAGAGAAACACCTTCCTCCTCTCCATGAGGTTCATGGACCCGGAGATGGAGACCCGCTACTCGGTAGAGAAGGAAAAGCAGAGTGGAGCCGCCTTCAGCTGCTCCTGCGTGGTCCTGCTCTGCACCGCCCTGGTTGAGATCGTCATCGACCCCTGGTGAGGAGGGCGCCGGCGGGGACCACAAGCTGGAAGAGGGAGCGAGGGGCGTGGGGTGGCACCTCGGCTGGAGCTGGATGTTGGGGAACAGATGCATCAGGGGAACGGAGAACCTGTCTGGATGGGCCTGAGGGGTTCTTGGGACAAGGATGGGGACCCTCTCGACCTTAGTCACCAAGGCCAGCCTGGTGTCCTTTCTTGGCTCATCGTAGTAAAGCTGGATTCTAGGCTCTGGGCTCAGAGCGATGTCCTCAGGGGCAGGTCCTCTGGGGCGAGGTGGGGTCTTCTGAGCCCTCTTCCAACTGTCGAGGCCTCACCGGAGGGGTGACTGTCATCCTCCTGGCCTCTGTGGCCAGTCAGCAGCTCCGTCCTGCGCAGAGGTCCCCATCGGAGGGCAGGGCATGTGGAGCCCTGTTTGGATGACGTCATAGGTCCTCGATGGAGCTCCATGGCCCGTCCTGAGGGCTGCCGGAGCCCAGTGTGCCCTTCTGCAGAGTGAGGGGAACAGTCCCACCCTGGCTAACCCTCAAGATGGTTGTGAGGTCAAAGTCATTGTTGTTATAGTGATTTTTTTTTTTTGCGGTACTGGGGATTGAACTCAGGGGCATTGTACCTCCAAGCTACACCCTCAGCCCCATTTTTTTATTCTTTATTTTGAAACAGGGTCTCACTAAGTTGAGGAGGGCCTCACTAGGTAGCTGAGGCTGGCTACGAACCCAGATCCTCCAGTCTCAGCCTCCCAAATGCTGGGATTACAAGCGTACACCACCACGCCCGGCTTATAGTGATTTATTATCTATTTTGTGCCTAGGGATAAAGGTCTGAGAATACAGCAGTGAACAAAACATTAAAAAAAAATCCCTGTTTTCACGTAGATTCTCATAGGGGAAGACAGGCTTGAACATTTAAATAACTGAAGTATGCATGCAGGTAGTGGGAAGTATTACAGATAAAAATAAAGCACAGCTGGGCGTGGTGGCGCATGCTTGTAATCCTAGTACTTGGGAGGCTGAGCCAGGAGGATTGCAGGTTCACAGTCAGCCTTAGCTACCTAGGCGCTCCACAACTGAGCAAGACCCTGCTTTTAAATAAAAAAATAAGATAGGTCTTGGGGTGTAGCCCAGAGGTAAAAGGCCTATGGGTTCCATCCCTACTACTACAAAATAAATAAATGATAGATAGATAGATAGATAGATAGATAAATAGATATAAGATAGATAGAATAAAGAATGTCCCTAAAGTCTTCAGAGCAACTCACATCATGGAGTTGTCATTAACCAGGACGGAGAACAAAGAAAGAGAAGCGTTGAGGAGGCAAAGATCAGGGTTTGGTTTTGACCTTGTTAGGTTTGCGGTGCCTGCAGCGCTGTCCCTGGGCCAGCCGAGGGTATTCTCGGGGGTTTGGGGAAAGGATGGGGCTGGAGGTGCCAGCCTGAGTCGCCCCCACACGGTGCACCGAGAGCGTGAGATGTGCTGAGGTCACCCAGAGGGAGCCTGGGTGGAGAGAGGGTCAAGGTCTGAGTGGCAGCGCGACATGTGTAAGTGGTGAGACGGAACAAGCCAGCAGGGACTGAAGAGTCCCAACAGCCAAGTGAGAAAGTGTCTCAAGGAGGGGAAGAGGTGACCTTGAACCGGACACTGGATTTAGCAACACGGAGGTCTTGGGCACTTGGCCAGAGCGCTCTCTGTGGAGGGTGAGATGGGCAGGGTGGAGAGGATTTGGAGACGGCAGGTTTGTCACAGCGGGTGGGATAATCTGGATGTGGAGGGACCGGTCCCCGGAGGCTCAGTGGGTTTGTCAGAGGAGGTCTTAGGCGCCTTCGGCACTTCCGAACTCCCTTCTATACTGGTTTTCATCACAGGTATGTGGTAGATGCTCATTCCTAAGAATCTCTTCCCAAGTTTTTATTGGGCTGTGTCCAGGGCGTCTGTGACCCTTCTCCCTTCTAGGAAATGTCCCAGTGGACAGTTACAGTGGGGCAGGTGGCATATTCCCAGGTCCTGCACTCGGCCGGTGCTCCAGGGCCAGGGCCCTCTTGTTCTGCACCGCCAGTGGCAGCCCCTCCCTGGGGTCCCACGGAACTCCCAAGCGCAAGGGTGTGTCATATTTGTCCCTGTGTTCTCCAGACCCTTCCAGACCCCAGACTCCTCCTTCAGGCCCCTTCCCAGTCACCTTTCCTCTATCGCAGGCTGATGACAAGCTACGTGACCTTTGTTGTTGGGGAGATCCTGCTCCTGATCCTGACCATCTGCTCAATGGCTGCCATCTTTCCTCGGGTAAGGGGGACTTTTCCGTTGGGCTTGCAAGCTTCTGGAAGTGAGTAATCCACCCTGTGAAACCGGGGACCAA
>PVLC010030464.1:0-19510 GCA_004027655.1 Graphiurus murinus | reverse complement strand
ATCGCTGTGGCATCTGAACAGTCCCACAAGATGTCCTCTACAAGCTGGACAATCAGGAATGTCAGTGGTGTAATTCAGTCCAAGTTTGAAGGTTTGAGAACCAGAGAAGTCAATGTTGTACTCCTAGTCTGAGGCTGAAGACTTAAGAATCAAGGGAATCTTTTGTGTGTGGGCAAAAGATGAATGTTCCAGCTCCAGAAGAGAGAACAAACTTGTCTTCCTATGGATTTTTTTCTACCACTCACGCACATGCGCGCGCGCGCACACACACACACACACACACACACACACACACACTGTATTGGGTGATGTCTACCCACATTGATGAATACAGCTCTTTACTCAGTCCACTGATTCAAACACTAATCCCTTATGGGAACACCCTCACAGATGCACCCAGAAATAATCTTTAACCTGCTATCTGAATGTTCATTTATCCAATTACATTGATACATAAAAACAACCTAATAACTCTGACTTCATTAAGTAGGTTTATATTTCTATTTTGACTCACATTCATAATCCAACTTGAATTAATTTTGAACTTTTGTGTATGAAGATAGGGTTCAATGTTGACTTCCCCTTGTAGATACACAGTTGTTTCAACACCATTTATTGAACTGGCTTTCCTTTTTTTTTCAGATTTTCTTAGTGTACATGTCCAAAATAAATTGATGATATATGAGTGGGTCTATTTCTGATTCTTTCATTTTGTCTCATTGATGAATTTATCAGTTTTTTTTGCAAATAAGACACTGTCTCAATTGTTATATCTTTAGTGCAATATATAAAATAAAGCAAATTGCTGGGCATAGTGGCATATGTCTATAATTCCAGTACTTTGGAGGCTAAGACAAATAATCAAAGCAACTTAAGTATATAATTTTGTTTTTCTTTCTAAATTTATTTTGGTTTTGACAGATTATTTACAATTCCATAAAAATTTAGAATCAGCTTGGTAATAGACAAAAAGAAAGACTAGTGAAAATTGTATAGGATTTTGTTGAATCGAAAAATAATTTTGAGATTATATCTCTTAACAATATTTATACCTGATATTGTTGAACACATTAAAATTCTCTATTTATTAATACTATTTAAAATATTTCATCCATTTTTATATCAGTATGGAAGTCTTACATTTCTTTTAGTAGACTCTAACCTAAAATGTTAATTTTTACTTATGCTTTTGTAAGAAACATTTTAAAAATTATCTAAATATTTGTTTTTGTCTTTAAGATATAGTAATGCAATTTTTTAAAAAAATGTTGATCCAAAGTCTTAAAATATTGCTGAATATTAGTTCTTAAAAATATGTGAGGTTCTGATCACAGACACATACACAAGCACACATAGGCACATATTCACAAATGCATATATAAGAATATTTACATAAGTAAGCAATTGTTTAGTATGCAAAAAGGTATCTATGCCTTTCTCATCTTTATGTCTTTCATTTATATTTCTCTCATTGTACTAGATAAGACTTCTAGTAAACTACTCTGTAGGTGACATAAAAATAAACACAGATCTTTACTTTTGATAATATAGGGAAAGTATTCCAATTATGTATGGCAATAGCTGCAAATATTTGTATTTGTTCCCTATCAAACTGATAAAATTCACAAATGTTCATATACATATATACATATTTATACATGACATGGAAGACACTTTCTTATATATACATCTATTCTTAAATGTTTGCTAATTTATTCAACACATATTCTTATATATGGATAGTTTTTTATACTCGTTACCATTTTTTCTTTTCTCATTCTCTGTGATCCTAGTTACATATATAATATATTGTCTATGTATCTCAGTTCTTTTATTTTTATGCTTCAATTTGATTTTCATTGACTTGTGTTCAATTTCTTTCTCTCTCTCTCTCTCTCGCTAAGGTAGAAGAATTAAGTCAATTTCACCTATACTTAGTTATGTTTATGTTTTCTTTTTTGGATTTATTTTGATTTAGTTTATCACTGGTGTTGACTGCTTTGAAACAGAGTCATAATTTTTTTTTTCAGGAGACAGTTGGAATCTGACTACTCTCTGCTCTACAACCCAACCAACACATTTTAGGAATGCTCAGGGGTTTTCCAGGACCACAAGCTCCACTTCTAGCTTCATGTGCCTCAGGAAGTCTGCTAAACTTGATGCTCTTCGATGCCTTTATTAGGCACTGATTCACTTGTCAAAGATTTTGTGTGCTTAGGGGAATTTCTCTCAACTCTCCTGATCTTTACACTGCTTTTTTTAGGGTCTTGCTGTGAACTAGGCAAAGTCCCTGTGTTCCCCTGGGGGGAGCTCTCTTTTGTTGCCCTAGTCACTGGCAAACTGCTTCCAGGCACTCAGTAAAGGCATGTGTACATTGGGGAATTTCTCTCAATTGTCATTTACTCCCTCCAGTCATTAGTGAGCAATGGCTGGCCATTCAAAAAGGGCTCCCATATATCCTTTGGAGTTTCCCTTATCTCTTCTTGCTTACCTCTGGTTTTCTTAGAGTCATCATTTTACTCTTGCAAGGTATAGCCGTGTATTCAAGTTCTTCCAACATTCCTACCCTGCCCAAAGGTGCTACCTGCTCACATTCTTTTATAAAAAAAACTCCATGTTTCTTGGAGTTTTATCAACCCTACTTCCTTTTCACTTGTGGTCTAAAGTTGGTGAGGACCCTTTGGGACAGAATTGGCAAGTGACTATTGTTTCTTAAATTTTTAATTTAAATGTATTTATTTGTTTGTTTATTTATTTATTTATTTATTTATTTATTTATTTATTTATTTATTTGTGGTACTGGGGATTGAACACAGGAGTACTCTACCTCTGAGCTATACCCAGCTTTATTTATTTATTTATTTATTTATTTATTTATTTATTTAATATGAAATAGTCTTACTAAGTTGCTGAGGGCCTTATTAAGTTGTTAAGGCTGACCTCCCACCTGTGAGCCTCCTTTCTCAGCTTTGCCAAAACTGGGATTACAGGCATGCACCAGCACATCCAGCTGTTTCTTAACATTTTTATAGGGCTTATATGGCCTTTAAAAGTTTACTAAATGTTACACCTTGTTACTCTTTAGCATAGTCTTTCTATATAGTGTTGGCTTTTCCTTCTGTCATTCTCATAATTGATAATAACTGTGGAATTGACCTTGCCTAGAATTTAACTCATTTATGCTTCTTTGCATTATCAGCCCAGTGATTTTTTGCTGTTCTTGTTATTAGATGACTTATATTCACTGCTATCATGGAAATGCTATTCTCTTGCAAATTTCTATATTCTAGCCAGTATGTAAGTTCAAACGCTATGAATTTTATCATCTACAAATTTTGCTTTATGGACAAAGTGCTTGAGGGAGTGGATATTATTATTTTATAGATTCATCTACAATAAAGTTGGATTTTTCCAAAAATTCCCATATTTATGATGCATAATGAAATTATATATGCTGATCCTGGAATACAGCAAAAGAGAACAATCTTGAACAAATCTGCGATTAGAGAAATATAAAATTAGTCATTTAATTTATTTGAGCTGTAATGAGGAATCTGTCTCTGGCCCTTTTCCCATTTTAAATTCAGTGGCTCTTAACTTAATAAAATGAAATAAAACCCAGGCTTTTTATCTACCATTGGGGCTTTTCTGTTATAGTTCATCAATGAAGCACTGCTGTTCTGCCTAGGTACCATGACTTTATCTTCTCTTCCTTTTAAAGCATCAATTAGTGATAATGTTCTATCACAGCATATCATGAAAACTAATTATTAAAGGAAAATAATCCTCCCAAAATGTATAACTAGAGATACTGGAAGGTTTCTTTTTATAGTAAGAAATAGTGTATTTCCAGATTGATAGATTTTAAAGTCATATCATGTTCCACTGTCAGTTTTTACAAACTTTACAAGTTAAGATACAAGCCTTGTTCAAAATATATACCAAAAACTCAATAAAAGTATATATATATTTTGCCCTCATACTGATTGTACTGGTATAATCATGATCTTGCCTTTATGACCCTACTCTGTATGAAACAGATGGTATTTGGAAAAATAATTTCTAGTTGCATTAGTGTAATAAATATTCTTGCTGTGATTAAAGGGGCTCATTGATTTTACATTTGTACTCACATGATTTTCATATTAAAAACTGCCACTTTCCAACAATGCCATTGTTTAGTGAAGTGATATCTGAATTTTGAACTTAATAATAGTAAACTGTACTGTGAGAAAATGAGTCTAATGATTTAAATTTATTTAGCCCATATATATATATATATATATATATATATATACATATATATATATATATATATGTATATATATATATATATATTTTTTTTTTTTTTTTGCGGTACTGGGAATTGAACTCAGGGGCATTCTACCTCCGAGCTACACCCCCAGCCCTATTTTTTATTCTTTACTTTGAAACCGAGTCTCACTAAATTGCGGAGTGTCTCACTAGGTAGCTGAGGCTGGCCGCGAACCCAGATCCTCTGGTCTCAGTCTCCCGAATGCTGGGATTACAAGCGTGTGTCACCAGGCCCGGCTAGCCCCAATATATTTTCATCCAAGATGTTCATAAATGTGCTGGTGCCGTAGGGATTACTAAATTCAATGGTTATTAAGCTTTTGGTTTTAGGATCCCTGTGCACTATTACAATCATTAAAAAGCCCAAAAAACTTTAGATTATGTTGGTTACATATATTAACAGTTCAACAGTTACCATATTAAAAATTAAACTAACATTAATATAATTAACATTAACATGCCATTTAATGTTAACACATACAATGCTTTTGCAAAAGGTAATTATATTTTCCAAAATATTTGCTATATTCTTTGCAATGTTTGCTTAAATATGAATCAACTGGATTTTCATAGCTACTTTTCACTCTGCCTTTGACTGATCATATCTGATGTAGCCTCAGAAAAACTACACTCTTGGGACAATGAGAATGAAAAGGTAAATTATGTCTTCATATTTCTATTAAAATAGTTTTGGCCCAGCAGACACACTGTGTTTGGGGATCCTCAAGTGTGCCTGGACTACACTTTTTAGAACCATTAGCCTAAACTGTACAGTTTACAACATATAAATATGGTTGGTTAAGTAATAGTGGTAGAAAATCCCCACCTCCACCCCCCATGAAACCCTTCTAAACACCCGATTGCTCTATGGTTACTTCTTTTGGTTTTGAACACTTCTTTGAAAGATTGACTGAAAATTCTCCGTCTTTTACACATGCAGAGTCCTATGTGATGTCTCTAAACCAATTGCCTCATCCACTTTTTTGTTAGTTTAGTGGTTATATTTCTAGGATAAATAAGATAAATTGCAGCAGACTTTTTCCACTTAATAAATGTAGAGATAACATTTGGTTTATGAATAAAGTTGTAATTTCTGCTTCTTCCTATCCCGGTGCATGGTTGGTCTCTACTGAACTAATTCCTTCATGTAAGCACCTATTAATTAAAGACAACCTTTTTCATGGGATAGGCCACTTCTTACATGGCTTCCAAGGAGGCCCCCTTAAAATTCCATGTCTGTCCTTTTAAGTGTTGATTGAACCTAGTGAATTGCTTCTAACTAACATAACACAAGAAAATTAGTGAGATGTCATTCACTTTCTTGACTGGGTAACAAAGAGTATTACTTCTGTTGATGCTGTTCTCTTTCTTACTAATACTATCTAGCACCCTCTTGCTTCCTGAAATTGAGAAAGTAAATTGCCCTACTGTGAGATGCTCAAGGAGAGGTCTGCATGGCTAGGAACAGAGGGAGGACCCCATAGCAAAGGTTTCTGAGCAATAGAAGCCTGACTCTAACATCCTATAAGAAACTGACTCTAGCCCACCAGCCCAAGAGTCAGCAAGGAAATGTATCCTTCCAAGTCGAGTCTAGGGTTGTTGACCATAGCCAACCTCTTTATAACCCATTTTATTGAGCCTGCAGCAAAGATCGCTTGGGGTTTTCTTTGTCATGGGGCCTCAAAGACGTGAAGGAGTTACATACTGTTGCTTGTAATGTGGCTGGGCTTATGATTAGGACATGTCCTTGAAGTTAAAGCATAGCAGGTGGGACTCTTTGGGGTTTGTTGTCAGCAATTGTGTTTAGGGCTCCCTGAAGTCCCCCCCTCCAACCCCATGTTGTCTCCAAGGTTAAGCAAGGCACCACACCACACACTATTGGAGAAAATCCTTTGCAATACATGTATTATGGATTAAGAAAGAACAAACTCAATTCTATTTTTTTTTGTGTGTGTGTGTGGTACTGAGTATGGAAACCAGGGGCCTTCTACCTCTGAGCTACACTCTAGACTGATTTTTTTATTCTTTATTTTGTAACAGGGTCTCACTAAGTTGCAAAGGGCCTCACAGTTGCTGAGGCTGATTGTGAACCTGCGATTCTCTTATCTCAGCCTCCCAAGTACTGGGATAACAAGTATGCACCACCATGCCCAGCTTTTATAAAAATGCCAAATTTATAGAACTCCTATTCTTTTTAAAATGGAATACTTTACATTTATTTGTTTTTAATCTAAATATTTTAAATTATTTATACTTCCTACAAATAAATCTCTTATAAACAATATAATATTTTATTTTAAAGCCTTCTGAATAATTTTATCATGATCTTCAACAATAATTGTTTTATCCTTTCTGTATTCCAATATTTATATCTATTTTTATATGTCACCCATATCTACTTGATCTATCTCTATATGTAAATATAAACTGAAAATATGTTTTATTTCCTGTGATCAAAAGTTTGAAAGCATCTTTTGGACTTAGGTATCATTAAATCTATAATTACCATACCACAGATATTACATTTTTGATAATTGTTGAATAGAAAAAAAATTATAAAATTGCACATTATTGTATAAGCAAATATATTTTTCAAGTTATATTACATATTCCTAGATGTTATTATCTGCTGTAAGAATAATCATCTGCTGTTTTTATTTTTACAGTGTTCGCTGATAAATTTGGTTATAAATAAGAAGAAATAATTAAAAAGTTTTATTATAACAATGTTATTTAATTATTTCATCTTTTTACATATTGTATGCCTCAAAATGTCATATGTATTGCTCAAATTCTTTTGAATGTAAATTATTGGAGACCATGCAAACTTCATACTGATGAGGTAGGATAGGAAGCGTAAAATTTAGGTAGGAAGGAGACACTGGGGAGGAAAAGGAAAAATATAGTTTTTAAAATCTGGAGAGATCTAGCTGACCCCACCCTATAGGGTGTGCTCAAAATCTTAGGAGAAAAGTCTAAGTGGGTCACACCTTTCTTAATCCCCTGAATCCCAGGCCCCACCTAACATTCAGGACAAAGGTCAAGGTCCATCTTGAAACTTGAGAAGGAGGAAGATCTAACTCTTCCTGTGCCCGCCCTCTTGGGACCACCACCTATTGCCCACCTGAATCTGAGGAAGAGGAGGATCCAACTCTTCCTGCACCCGCCCTCTTTGGGATAAGGACCGGGACGGCAAGGGGCTTGGCCCCCTTTTTTCCTTTTGCCCCTTTTCCCTGGTGCTCTCGGTTTGCCCTCCTGTTCCGTGCCTGAAGATTCCCTCATACCCGTTCCCTGACTTTTCCTGAATAAAGACCTGCCTGTTGTTCCTGACTGGCGCGTGTTAAAATTCTTTTTATCATGGAGGCCAAGAACCCACGAGTGGGATCGCGCGTTACCATTTCTTATGCAGCTTTTATTATTAACTTTTTTTTTTTAAACAAACTGCATAGGCATTTATTGAATAGAGGCCATATGAATGTAGGACACAAAAAATAAGATAATTTAGAGACAATAAAGGGAAAACAAAAAAGGAAAGAGAAGTTGAAATAATATATTATGGTTGGTCGTTGAAAATCTGAGCAGAATTAAGAGAACCTAGAGAAATGTCCATCTAGTTTGTCCTGAAAACTCCGTCACTGAAATATTTACAGTTAGCAAGATTGCAGAAAGAAATGAACCTTCATCCACTAAGGCATTCTCTAAATGTAGTCTGAATTATCTATACTTAAATGAAAAAAAAAAAAATTGTGGGCTAGGCAATCCTGGTACAAATTCAACCTTTGACTAACTTACTAAATTAAAAAAAAGAATAGGAAACTAGTATTGATAGCATTTCTGTATAACAAATTTGGAGCTATACCTACATTTAATTACTTAAATGTTTATTTCTGGTAGTCTAGCCAAGAATATACTCTTTACAAATAAGATATTTTCTGTACTAAAATGTTTAGCACAATATTATTTATAGCAGTTATAAAGATTACATTAATCAAACAAGAAAAATGTTGATAATTAACATTGCCATAAAAAAGTTCAGGGTGTCCACTTAAATTTGATTGCTAGATAAACAACATTTGTACAGTAAAAGTATGCTCCATGCAGTATTTAAGACATACAAAAAATTGTCCTCTATCTGGATTTCATATTTCACAATGAATTTTATACTTTATTCTACTAAATCTGGCAGACTTACATAGTATATAATACTAAGCAATTAAAAAAGCAGGGTACAAAATTTTAACTACAGATGGATTTTAGGTGGTTGAGAAGATGCAACACTCCACGTTCTCAGGTCATTTCTTTTCAATTTTTTTCTGGATTTTCATTTAGTTCTTTAATGAGTATGTACTAATATTGAACTTCTTAAGTCCAGCACTGATATTTGAAATTATCCTTTTAGTCATTAAAATATAATCTCCATCAGGCAATAGGATTTTTTTTCTGGTTTATTTATGATTTCTACAATAGGGAAACTATAGTAAGATTAAGATTGGTGAGAAGTTAGGCCTTTCATTTTTGGTCATTAAAAGTAAGGGAAATCTGAGCATAGATGAAAGGCCATTACATGTTGTCTGGAGATGGAGTTTTCTCAGTCAGAGTCTTTCATAAATGACATTTTGAAAAGATTTGAAGATTGGTGGAAGTAAAAGTGCTGTGCTCCTGTAACCCAACACATACCAGGGAATTCAGACCTGGTAAGAAGACTGCTTAGCAAAACAGAAGCCTCCATCAGGGGATTCAGACCTGGTATGAAGACTCTTTAGCAAAACACAAGCTTCCATTAGGACGCTTCATTCTTATCATAACAGACACATTTCACTGTGAAAACAACTCCAGCACTTATAAAATCATCTGTATTTCATAAAGCCTCCTGTGATCTTTTAAATCACTTATTTATTTCAAAAACTCCTAACAAAACTTGAATTCTCACTCATATGCACCTCTTCTTATACTTACAGTGGTAAACAATAGTTGTGCTATCCACTCAATTCCATAAACTGGAAATATGAAAGTCATCTTAAAAAGCCTCCTCTCTTCAAGTACACTGTAGCTATTAAATCATAATGCCAATCTTTTTTGCTACATATTAAGTTGGTAGATATTGAAGGTTCTCTTCCCTTCCATTTTGATCTAGTATTGTTGTTGAAACTGAGGCAATAATATCCTCTTCCCTAGCCTTTTGCAACAATTTCCAAAATATTCTTCCCTCTTTTAAGTTTTTGTAATTGTCATCCACTCTTTTACAATGCTGCTCATGTGGTCATTGTAAAAAATCCTTTCTTTGTGTGTGTTACTAGGTATTGAATGCAGGGGCATTTTACCTCTGAGCCCTATTTTATCTCCAGCCCTATTTTACTTTCTATTTTGAAACCGTGTCTCACTAAGTTACAACACACTTCCCTCAAAGCTATGATACTCCTCTCAGCCTTCCAAATACTGGATTACAGGTGCCCAGCTCATTGTAAAAAATATTTTTCATCAAATAATCTTTTCTCAAAATTCTTCAATGACTACCATTATTTATATAATAAAATCAACATTAATTAGCTTGCTCTAAATCTCTGACCTTCATGTTCTGACAAAGTTGTAAATAAGCATTGCCATAAATTTTCATTAACAAAACAGTGTTTTATCTGGTACACTCAATCTCCATCTGCTGTGCACTAACTAACGCAGCAGCTGATAGCTCTTCCACATACTTTCTCTGTGTTTTAAGCATATTCCTTGACTCTGACCACTCATCATAGCAATTTCCATCCTCCTTCATGTACTCTTTGAGCAAAAATTAAGAGATGTCTGCTGTGTGATCATTGTAATTCTTAGAGGTAAAAATGCAGCAAAGTTTCCATGCTGCTTTGGAGGAGTGTATAGTTTAATGACAAAGAATATTTTTTGCTTAATTTTATCCCTGGTGATGTTTCATTTATATTTTAAGTCTCAACTTGAAAATATTCACCTCTTAGTAAGTTAACCTGAACTTTTCAGGTGGAAGTGAATTCTCTTTTCCTTTTGATCAAACAAATCTCTTTTAAGTACACAGAGAACATATATCATCTGTTGTTTCACTTGTCTAATTCTAAAGGTTTGTAGATCTAATATATCACCTAAGCTATAAATCTTCTTCAACAGGAATTTTTTTCTTTTGGATTTTAATTTCATCTATAATACAGATTTAAACAGATGGTATAAGCTGAAAAAAATATTAATCAAATCAACAAGTGTTTGAGTGCTAATCCTCTAAAAGTATTTGTATATTCACAACCTGTCTTCCTAGATCATGTTCTAAAAAACTCTAACAGAAACAATGTTTTATTAACGAAAACCAATGGCAATATATAACCATACATCTGTCAGCATTAAATCTGATGGAACTAAAAGTGGTATATTTGAGCTTTTCGCTTTAAATATATACATAAAGATGTCTTGTAAAATAAAGTGGGAAAGTTAAATTTACAATGTGTACCTTCTGCCTCCAGTCAATATTCTCTTAACTAGTGGATAATCTCTGTTTTGTTCATATGTTTTTTATTCTCAGCCAAAGTACAGCTCTCTTTTTTCAGTCCGTGTATACTGTAGGAAAGAAAAAAAAATACCTTTCTTAAATGTTCATATATTTGTTTGCATAGAGCATAATTCGCAGTTCCTATTGAGAAAACATTACCATTGCATAATCATTAACTGCCCACCATGTAAACTGGGGATTGCTTTACTATCCATCATTAATTTACAAAGATTTTTAACTTACAGCAATAGAAAAGTCAAACTCATTTAAACAATAAAAATAATGTGTTGACTCAGAGGATTAAAATTTCCAAGTACTTGGAAATTTGCTCAAGACTTTGGCATGGTTTGTTTAAAATTCTCTAAACTTGTGATCCCCCCTCTATAAGTTTCTGCTTCAAGTTGGCTTCTCCAGCTTTGGCAAATGGCTTCTGCATTTATAGGTATCAAGTCCACAGACTAGTCTATGGAGGGCAAGTTTTACATTGAACAAACCATGACTGAATTTGATCCTTTAGACAGTGGATACCGTACACCTCCGTATGTTTGGTCTGCTATAGCAAATCACCAGAGGTGTTTTATTATTTCTCACAATTCTGGAATCTCAGAAATCCAAGATCAAGGAGCCTACAAATCCAGTCTATCGATGGCCTACTTTCTATTTTAGAGAATGCTGTCTTATTGTATACTCACTTGGTAGAAAACTTACTAGCTTTAACTTATTCCAAGTCACTTTCTAGCACTGCATGTAGAAATAGGTTTGATACTCTCCTATCACAGTAGGCAGCAATGACAGTTTCTAATTAATCATGAGAAAAATCTGGAGACACTCTTAATTTCTTTACCTATGAGAAATCCAGATACAGACCCTCCAAATTCCAAATTGTTGTTTCAAATATGATGAGCTGAACCATTTTCTCTCCGCTGATCAAACACTTTTCTTTTAACTCAATTTTGGTTAAGTTTCTCTTCTCTCCCCAGACCCTTGGCATGCCTTCTATTATATAATGAGTATTTATTAGGGTTAAAAATGACTATTGAGGACTGTCTACTTATAAACTAGATTGCTTAAGAAAAGCTAATAGATATATGCTTTAGCATTTGATAACATAAAAATACATTAGTTGCTGTTTAGTTTTTCCAAATCATATTCATGAAAGCATTTTTTAAAAAGCTGCACCAATGGTTCCTATCATTAATTTAAAATGTCAATAATTTTTTAATGCTTGGTTTCTTTGCTCAAATCGTGCAATCAGTTTGTTCTTTTACTAGTATATTTATGCAATTGTTTTAGTTAAAAGCCAAGGGTTTATAGTTTGGACAATTAAATGACATAAAGATAGATTGCACTACATAGACATTCTTAGTAATTGAAACCATGCCATTTGCAGCACACCCAGACTGTTGCACAAGTTTGAGCTCTGAGTGCACAACCTGCTCTTCACCCTTTGTAGACAAATTACCTGGTTCCCTGGAATACATGGTGTTTTCTATACTATCTGGTGATTTTCATTTTCCATGAAAACATGATGAATGCATTATATATAAATTCCCTGTTCTTCTAGTAAATGCAGGGCAGAGCCATTAATTAAAATGTGACCAATCCACTCTATAAAGTTTAGCGTCAAACAAACTGGCAGTTGTTACATTTGCTTCATTTCTCTTTCTTTTAGAAGATAACAAGAAGTATAATTAACCTTTATGTCAACACATCCATATGATTTTATATTTCCTTTACAAAGTGCCAAAACACACATGTTCATACACCCACACTTATGCCTTGTTAGTCAGTGTGAGTCCACTTCAATACACTGGTGCGATGTTATAAATTAGATCTTCATGTGAAAAATATTTTAATAGGTTCTACAAGTTTAAAGATCTGATTATTTTTTCTCACATACATTTCAAATGTATGCACTGTTACTATTAAATAACATATATTTGTTTAATATTTATGATAGCTATAAAAATAAATAAAATTTAAATTTAAATGAAATCTTAAATTTTAAATTATCTTTATTGACCCCCCAGTACATTTAACTAAGGAACATTTATAAGCATTATTTTTTTTTTCAGTCCTACACTCAGATAATTGATAATCAACATGTTGCTTGAACTATGAAAATTGTTTTCACATATTTTTTATTCAGATCATACTAAAAAAAATTTGTACCACATTTTATTATTTCTTCACATTTTAACTAAAGAAATATCATATCATCCTGAATTTTATATAAAAATGCTAGCCATGCTATTTATACTGACAATAACAACTGTCTTTTTAATCACTGACAACCAGATAGTATTTAAACTAAGGAATAAAATAGTAGATTGTAGATCTTTGACATTTTCCCAACTTCAAATATTCTACTTTAATTGTAATAAAAATAAACCATATGAAACTTTGGCCCAGAAATTCCACTACATAATACTATAGGAATTATTTTTGCCTGCAGTTATATTATTTTAATAAAGCATCAGGGAGAGAATATCTGACAATTCAAGTTTTAAATCAATTTATTTTTGTATTATTATCTCCCAAATAGAAAGTGTATAAATTTAGAAGAATTTTTAGGTTGTTCTGAAATTTAACCATTTTTAAATCTCAATAGTCTTTTAACTGAGATCTCTATATCTTGGAAGGGAGAAATATTAAGCACTCTATATTAAAAGACAAATCATTTATGCAAAATTCCCATACCAATTAAAATATAAAATATTTTTTGACTACTTCCTGAGATTATCTTCAAAACTAAAGTGCTAGATCTAGCTATATGAGCTCTTGTTGAGAAGGGACCAGCATCAACAATTGTCAATTTCTGAGAATGGGGGACTTGGCTTTGTGGTAGAACATTTGCTTAGTATGCCTGAAGCCCTGGGTTTTATCCCCAGCACCACAAAAGAAATACAAATGTAATATTATATAAAAAATAAAAAAGGTCAAACTATCAAGATGTCAATCCTATGTACAGAGGTTTTTTGTTTGTTTGTTTGTTTGTTTTTGCGGTATTGGGGATTGAACTCAGGGGCATTCTACCTCCAAGCCCCATTTTTTATTCTTTATTTTGAAACAGGGTCTCACTAAGTTTCGAAGTGCCTCACTAAGTAGCTGAGGCTGGCTGCGAACCTGGATCTTCCAGTCTCAGCCTCCTAAGTACTGGGATTACAAGCGTGCGCCACCATGCCCAGCCTAGACTTTTATTATTATATTAAATAAAGTATTACGTGGCTTTATTTTAAACTTGAATCTGCTAGAATGATTGATGCTTCTTTTAAAATCTTATATTTTTATTTTTACTATGCAGTTTTACTTATCAATTTTAGGTTACTGTTCAGAAATCTGGAAACTTCCAATCTTGACATTTGCATTTGGTAGTTATAAGGAACTATAAATACATTTCCAAACTAAAATGATATACAGCATAGATGATAGCTTTAAAGTATTTTTCTTGTTGTCTTTTTTTTTAATTTAATTTTTCTTGTGTTAAAGGACATCAAAACATATATTGAAGAAATTTTATTTCAGTTAGGCTGGAAAATATAGAAAATAACAAAGGAGAGTAGTTAGCAAGCTTTGGCTCATGAATCAAATCCAGCCTGCCCCCTGCTCTTTTAAGTTTTTATTTTTATACTTTTATTGGTGCATTGTAATTATATATCATACAGAGGTATACAGTGATAGGAATATAATTGTGAAAACAGTTGTATTTCCCTCCTCTTCCTCACACATGTCATTGAGGTTGACATTGGTAATTATATACATGTACATTGTATTATTTAAGCTGTTACCTTCTTTATGTCTCTATCCACCCTCCTAAATCCCTAAATTCCCTGTTTGACTACTACTGTTTAATTTCTTCTCTGATTATTTTTTATCTTTAAAATTGTGACATAGTTAAATAATTTCATTCAAGACTTTCCTCATTTCTCACTGATCCTGCTTCCTATGATCTGCTTTCCTTCTATTTCTTTAATTAAATCTGTCCAGGATAATTTATAAATCCAAAGGTCCCTCATTCATACTTTCCTTTTATCACCATCTTTAGCCTCAGTGCCATATTTACTAATTATCATCTCCACTTTAACACAATAAAGACATCTCAAACTGAAATTTGTCCCAAATTGAAACAAAGCATTTCCATATTAATCATTTAATATATCTAAATTCTATTAGTGCTTTCTGAGTCCTTGAGAAAAGTTCTCTTGGTAGGAAAACATGTACCATTGAAGGGGACTCTGAAATAAAAATTCATAAATATGGATTCAAATCTGGTTTTAGCCAATTATTTCTAGTGTAGTCTATCAGGTAACCCATGGAAATGGACATATTGAATACAGGTAATGATTTCATTCCCTTTGGATATAACAAAAATTGTATTGCTGTATCATATGTTATAATTTTAACTTTAGAGGAAACTTCCATACTCTTTTCCATAATAAATGTACCAATTTACTTTCCCACCAACAATGTATGAGCATTTCACTTTTGCTATCTCCTCAAAATTTATCTTTTAGTCAATTAGGTGTGGTGCATGCCTGTAATCCCAGTGTTTGAGAAGGTGAGATAGCTAAAGGACAGGTTCAAGGACAGCCTCAGCAAGGTAGCAAAACTCTCAGCAACTTAGTAGGACCTTGTTTCAAAATAAACAAACAAATAAAAACTTTAAAAAGGCTGGAGATTTAGCTTGGAGGTAGAATGCCCCAGGGTTCAATCCTGGTACCACATCACACACACACACACACACACACACACACACACACACACACACGCAATCTTTATATTTTGATAGTAGACATTAAAACAAATGTGAAATGGTGCTCATTACAGTTTTGATTTGCATTTCCTAATGACTAGTGCTATCTATCCAAATGCCTGATGGGCATTTGTGTGTTCTCTTTCAAGAAATGTCTATTCAGGTACTTTGCCCATTTTAATTATTTATGTGTTTTTATGCTGTTGAAATATTAGAGTCCTTTATATATTTTGGACAATAACCTCCCATATGATGTATGGTATGTAAATATAATACATTCCTAAGGTTGTCTCTTTACTCTGTTGATTGTGTGTGTGCGTGTGTTTGTGTGTGTGTGTGTGTGTGTGTGTGTGTGTGTATGTGTGTGTGTGCAGAATCTCTCTAGTGTAATGCAGTCTCATTGTCTATATTTTGCTTTTGTTTCCTGTGCTTTTAAACACACATCCAGAAAATCATAGCACAAATCAATGTCTTAGAATTATTTTCTGTTTCTTCTAGTTGCTTTACAATTTTAGGTATTACCATTTAGCTATTTAATTTATTTATTCCTATTTATTTATTTATTTATTTATTTATTTATTTATTTATTTTTGTGGTGCTGTGGATTGAACCCAGGGTCCTTCTACCTCCCAGTTACACCCCCAGCCCTATCTTATTTTGTATTTTGAAATAGGGTCTCACTAATTTGCTAAGGGCTTCACCACGTTGCTGAGGCTGGCCAGCAACCTGAGATCTTCCTATCTCAACCTCCCAACTACTGGAATTATAAGCCTGCACCACTATGCCCAGCTTGGAGTTTATTTTTATGCATACTATGGGATAAGGGTCCCATTTCTATGCTTTTGGATATAGAAACACAGTTTTCTCAGCATGGTTTGAAAAAAAAATGGTACTGGAGATTGAATCCAAGGTCATTCTAACTCCAACATACCCCCTCAGCAATTTTAATTTGTTTTGAAACAGGGTCTCAATAGGCTGTGTAAGGACTTATTAAATTGCTGAGGCTGGCCCTGAACCTAATATCCTCCTGTCCCAGCTTTGAAAGTACCGGGATTGCAGGTATGTGCCACACCCCTAGCTACATGATTTTTGAAGAGATTATCCTTTACTCATTGAAGGTTCTTGAAACTCTTTGAAGTTGTACATAAATACATGGATTTATTTCTGGTCTTTCTAATCTGCTCCATTATTTCTGTTTTCATGTTAGCACCATAATGTTTTGGTTACTGTTTCTGTGTATTATATTTGAAATTACAAAGTGTGAAGTCTCCAGTTTTGGCTGGGGATGTCCTAGCCCCTCATTCTGCATACTTTAAAAATGTGCATACTTTAAAAATGCATGTCTTCAAAGTATGTTAGATCAATGATTAATAATTTCCTTAATAAAATTAAGCTTAATTAAAAAACTGAAATTCTATGTTTAAATATTTTACTCTATAAATATTTATTACAGACATGATACTAGCTAGCCTAATTGCTAAACCAGGTGAACTTAGTAGCTACAAATTACTACTCTCTTGCAGCTTAGGAACTACCAAGGGTATTCAGATAATCAGATGGGTATGGAAGGTACATAGCAGATTAAATAATAAGAATTGCTAAAGAGAAACATAATGGAAAAGATTAATAAATACTGCTGGATATGTGGGATAAAATTTGAAACAGAAGTCAGGGAAGTTCTAGTGATAATTATATCTAAATAAAGAGCAGAAAAAAAAAATAAAGGAATGAAGTTGGTAGATCTAATGGAGAAAGATCACAGCAGGCAAAGAGATTGTTAGTATAAAGTAGAGAGGAAAACAGATATCTATTTAGATGAAGAAAATAAAATAAATACAATATTAAGTCATATTGTGAATGGGGTCTGTAGGGCATTGTGTGTTTGGTTTTGATTTGTAATGAGATGAGAAACTCTTGAAATAATTTGATAATAATACCCACATACATTTTAACAATATCAAGATAATTTTAGGATTAGATATAAATTTTATGAAAATAATTCTGGAATCAGACTACTTAGGAGACTACTAGAAAGAGGACAGTTATTTAAATCACTATAAATAAGGGAAAGATTTAAAGTTAGTTTTTGGATATGGAATCAACAGAATTTTCTTTCAAGGTGGACGGTAATGTGAAGGAGTCAACTATAACACTATGTTTAACCCAAGTAATTGGAAAACAGAGGTGTTATCAACTGGAAGGGAAAAGACTGAATGAGAAGCAGATTAGAAGATCTGCTTCTGTACCATGGTGGCATGTTTTTGAGGAGAGTAGAACCCAGGCCCTTCCTCCTCCTGTCTTTTCCTTCCTGAGCTGAAGACAAGTCGTTTTGCTCCACTGTGCATTCATGCCAGAGAGTGATGCCTCCTCACAGACCCAGAGCAAAAGAGCCAACCCAATCGGTACTGCAACCTCCAAAATTGTGCATCAAAATAAATATGTTTTTCTTTACCTCTTGGTTATCTCAGGTATTTGCTATAGTAATGGAATGCTAATTAACACATACATAGATACCTACAACACTGAGTTATCAAGTTGCTTCTCCTGATGTATAGATATTTGTAGATAGATAATCGTTTACAAGATTATAAACTTCCATGAGCAGGGACTTGGTTATCTTTTTTCCTTTATTATTTTTTAACCTAAAAAACAGTATTTAGCAGTGAAAACTGCCAGTAAATTTGGATGATTGAATAAATAAAAGGGGTAAAACAAAATTTCTGTAACATAGTTTATAAGTTAATTTCATTATTTTTATGAAATATTCACCATCTTCAATCATAACATATCATTTTAGTATCTCAGAATTTGCTTCAACAAATCTGAACTAAGTTTTTTATTGAGGAAATGTCGGTTAAATAGATCAAACAGTTTTTGAAGGAAGTGATTACAAACTGTTAGATACCAGTAAATACAGTTTGTTTTTAGTCATATCTATTGTGTTATCTTGAGTCAGAGTTTAAAAAGTTGACAGAATATAGTAGAAAAAATGAAGTGATGAAGAATTTTCAGATCTAGAATTCTATTTAAGATACAACTTTTGGTTTAAGTATTTTTATGTCACACATATTAAGCTGTCTGCTCTCAGTTACTCAGATCAAATAATTAATTTTATTAAGACAATAATTTTGTATATAATTTGCTTTAAAACACTATTACTTTAAAGCACACATATACTATATATTTCAAACTATATGAAAAAAGAACATGAAGCTTGTTTTGTATCTTTGCTTATGGTTTTGTTGTATTCTTAATGTCAGGAGTCAATGTTAGATTCAAAATAATGATAGGGAATTTTAGTAGCATTTCCAATAACAAACTAAAACATACAGAGGGAAAAAAAAACCTAAAGTGTGTCAGTTCACATATTGTAGTTCTGGGTAAAGGACTTATAATAGTGTAAACAAGGTTTTCCTTTTGTTGGTAGGAGATATTAGCTTTGTCAACAGTAAATGCAGCTTGCTATTCAATATAGTAGTTGAAAATGATTGTATCGTTATTTTGAAATATGTTTCTGTCTTTGTGAATATTTCTTTTGTTTCCATTATGAAAGACTAAATATTGTTTGAATGGCCTTGAAGCAATGGTTGTTTATATCTTTGTGGGAACAGTCCTTTAGAGACCACAAGTGTATCAAACTGTGGTAGAGAGGGAAACAATTTCCTAATCTCATACATAGTTCTGTATTTCCAAGGACAATCAGATAAAACATTTGTGGCCTTCCATTTTTATTTTTAAAAAAATGAACCAAGATTGAAACATTTATATACAATATATTCTTTAGAAAAGACCTTGCTGATAACAGGGCTTTAAAAGATTGATGATCAAAATAAAAACTATTTTGACCTTCAATCTCTAACTTTACAATGACTTTGAAGAGAAATCTTTAAAATCTTAATGAAAACTTTAAAAATAGCATTTAACATACAACACATGTTAAC
>PVLC010030463.1:0-19461 GCA_004027655.1 Graphiurus murinus | reverse complement strand
AAACAAACAAACAAACAAACAAAAACTACTGGTAGAAAAATTCCAAATGAATGAAATTTCATGGGTCCTAGAAATAGCTAGATTTGATCCAAAACACATAAAGATTTTATACCTAGTCCTAAAATGTATTTTTCACAACAATAAATATTTATAGATGTAAGTTTGTAAATAAAGAAAATTTACAATATCCTATAAACAGTCTGTGTAGTATTCTGTTTGACAAAATAGATTTGAAGATTATTTCTATAACAGAAAATGCATGCAAAAAGATATAAAAACAATGATGGGCTAGGAACTTAATATAATATTCATGCATTTCACTCTGAAATATGACTTTTTATGTTTAAAAAATAAAATTATACTTTAGGAAAAAAATCATCCTGAAAAAATAGTGAATAAATATTTTCATAACTCTTTTCTTTTTGGCACTAGGAATTGAACCCAGAGACATTCTACCTCTGAGTTACACCCCCAGACCTTCTTATTTTTTATTTTGAAACAGGGTCTTGCTAAGTTGCTGAGGGGCTCATTAAGTTGCTGAGGCTGGTTTGGAACCTACAATCTTCTTGTCTCAGTCTTCCAAGTACTAGGATTACAGGCATGTTTAACCATGCCCCAGCTATATTCTTATAAGTCTTAAAATTTTTTTAAAGTTTCTCTTTCTATATATATTATTATTATATAAATATATATAAATACATGTATATATAAACATGTATTTATATTTATTTATATATATATTTAAATAGACATATCACTTATAAAGAACACAGTGGCTGGGTGTGGTGGTGCATGCCTGTAATCCTAGCTACTCGGAAGGCTAAGGCAGGAGGATTATAAGTTTGAGCCCAGCCTGTGTAACTTAGTAAGCCCCTATCTCAAAATAAAATGTATAAAGGACTGAGGATGTAACTCAGTAGAAGAGTGCCCCTAGGTTCAATCCCTAACACCACAAAAAAGAAAAAATGGTGATTTTTACCAAAAGACTAATAGATAAAATATTAGTCCTATTCTCTTCTAGTAAAATTTAGGCCACTGAAAATAAATCTAGAGAAATATTAGGGCTCCTCACATTTGATCAGCAACAAAGCAGCATTTGGAATAAATATCAAACTCCAGCTAAATCAGACAAACCCTAAGAATACAGACAGTGGCTGAAAGCAGACATATTATTTTCCAAAACCATTAGCAACAGAATTCTTGTTAATAATAGCATTAAGATACTGGAGAAAATGAGAAGCTACAAAATCAGATAATCTGAAGCTGGTGGATCAGTATAATAGGATAAAAGGCACACATTTCAGTTTCTCCAAGAAAAATGAACATTAGCTACCCCGTTATTGACTGTAAATGGATCTATTTTCAGGGAGGAGGTATTCTCAGTGCCACCAGACAAGTGATGTAAAAAGAGGTGACACACAAACGCTATTGAAAGTCATATTATCGCAGATGAAATTCATGACATAATCCAAATGGGATATATTTGTTCCAGTAAAGAAAACTTTTCAACAGTATTATAATATGAAGTCAGCAGGGACCCATAGGAACAAATAATAAACAGTACTTTTCCCAGTACTCAAATCACTCCCTGAGACCTGGTGCCCCCTAAGTAGATACCAGAGGCCTCTGTGAAAGTCTGGTCGCAAGGAGGCACAGCAGGGGAAGGACAGCATGCAAACACCACAGCCCTCAATTTATAGAGAAGCTTCTTGGTCATGTAAGCCCAATAAGTAGCTGGAAAATCAAAGGACCTGCAGGCAATGTTTTTACCACATGTAATAGGAATTTGGAGCTATCCCTCATCCCCTTTTCTCCAGCACTGTTTTTGTATCTTTTACTTTTGCAAATTTGTATGACTTGGAATGCACTGAGGGTAAAAATAAGATCAGGGCTATTTCAAACACCTCAGTTTTCAGAATTGACTTTGTCACTTCTCATCTCCTCAGAGTAGGCTTCCGTATGTACCACTCCAAAGAGGGTAAAACAAATAAAGGAAGTGATGAGTAAATGTATAATTTCTGTTTATTTTTTTGGTACTGGGGACTGAACACAGAGGCATTTTACCTCCGAGCTACACCCCCAGCCCTATTTTATTTTTTATTTTGAAACAGGGTCTTGCTAGGTTGATGAAAGTCTCATTATTGTTGAGGCTGTCCTCGAACCTGTGATCCTCCTGTCTCATCCTCCCAAGTACTGGGATTACAGGTAGGTGTGTGCCACCACTGAGTACACAAATAATTTTAAAAACACAGTGACTATCTGTGAGGCTAAGTGAACATGTAACCCGATATCTGCTGACTATGTGGAAGTTTATATGGCACCCAGGTAAGTGTTGGGACTCCTCGTCTAATGGTGAGAGTAGAGGAAGACACAGTGTTGGGGAAGCTGAGTCTCATAAAGGTTAATAAATCTGAATTGATTTCAGGAATCATTTATCTCTTAGAAGCTAGAAGTTGGACTCCCCCCTCCTTCTATGTCTTTCTCCACTTCGGGATCTCCTCCGCCACCAGGTTTTATTACATGATGCAATGCCATTTATACGGTTACCATTTATACTGCACAAGAGATGATATATAAAGTGCCTAGCACATAGAATCTACCAGCCAGACAGCTCAGGTTAAATTCCCAGTGGGCACTGCTCTCTATTAATTTACTAATTGTGTGTCTTTGGACAAGTTACTTAGTCTGTTTATGCCTCAAGAGTACACATGATTTAACTGAGTTAACACATTAGAATAAATTGTAGGAAGCAGGAAATGCTATACAAATGTTAGATACTATTTCTATCTCCCCTGGGAAGCCTGCCCTCAGATCCAAGGCCAGGTTAAGCTCTTGTTCTCCATGCTCCTTCCTATTGTATCTCACACTTTCATTTTAGCATTAAGTATGCCATATTATCATTATTAGTTTGGGTTGGGCATGGTGGCGCACACCTGCCATCCCTGTGACTTGGGAGGCTGAAGCAGGAGGATAATGAGTTGGATGGAGACCAGTCTGGACAACTTATAGACACCTTGTTTAAAAAACAATAACAAAAACAACGAAAAGGATATTTCAGTGGTAGAGTGCACCTGGGTTCAATCCCAGTACCAAAAAAAAAAAAAAAAATTGCTAGTTTGGGAGTTGTCCTCAAAAAATGTGAAAATGTAAGCTCTTTTTGGGCAGAGCTTTTTATCCCCCTATTTCAGTTTTTTTAGCCATCAAACCACCCACATGAGTGATTTCAAAATGATACATGTTGGTGATTCTCAGAGACAAAAGCAATTGTTATGCTCACTTTATTTGTTTTTCTTTCTGACAATAAATATGCCCTTTAATAAGTTATTAACTAATATTAATATTTGGTAACATTTTCACATAAATGAAATTATTTAATAAAGTATTTTATTCATATAATTATTGTATGATAACATTGATTTCAGATTAATTACTTTATATCAATTTTATTTTAATTACTGTTTCATATTAGTTGTATGTCAATTTCAACAGAAAACATTTCAGGGAGAAACAAACATAAATGCCATATGAAGTGTATCAGATGTTAGTTGTTATTTAATGGACTCCAGCTCTAAGGTTAACATTCATTAAGTTGAATGACAGTCCTATTCCATGACTCTCCTTTGCATTTCTGCTGTATCAATCCTTTGAAACACTGGTTTTGTTTGCATTTGCACGAGTGTGTGATCATCTTTTCTTAGAAACTAAGATAAGCTATGCATTTATGTTCATGGAAACAATGCTTTGTATATATTCTAAGGAAGTACCCAGGGTTCTATTGATGGTTTGGTTAAAGTCTTCTTTCTTGATCTGTCTGAATTTATAAAAAATAGACCCTATCAGGCTCCCTCCTAATTCAAAGACCTATGAGTTCCTACTTCCCTTTGCAAGAATAGATCCAGTCTAGCTTCTACCTCATAAACTCATCATCACTTTTTCCATGTCATAAAATGATATGTTAAAACATTTACATAGACAACTCTCTTAGTCTACTTACAACCTAGGTTCTGAGTAAATTGATGAAGATATACTGAGAAATAACTAATGTCCTCACCCTTTCAGAATCTCATACAAACACACAGATGAGTACAAAGTGGCAAATGATTTCATAATGGCATGTGAACACTGAAATGCTTAGAAGAGGTTTAATTGCTAGTATATGCTACAGCTGTATTATTTCCTTCCTTCCTTCCTTCCTTCCTTCCTTCCTTCCTTCCTTCCTTCCTTCCTCCTTCCTTCCCTCCCTCCCTCCCTCCCTCCCTTCTTTTTTTCTGGTACTGGGGATTAAACCCAGAGGCATTCTACCTCTGAGCTATACCACCAGCCCTATTTTACTTTTTATTTGGAAATAGGGTCTTGTTAAGTTGCTAAGGCTGACCTTGAACCTGCAATCCTCCTGTCTCAGCCTCCCAAGTACTAAAATTACAGGCACGCACCAATTCGCCTGGCTACATCTGCATTTTCTATACCTTACTTCTCTCTGATTATTTTGGGCCACAATAGTTATTACACTAAATTCCGCACTCATTGACAGGACTGCCAATCATGATCTAAAGAAAGGTAGATTCAGAGAAAGGGATAATTGCTGAGTTGAGTTTGGAATAAATCCTCCTAAACTGTCTCCAATTCCACGTGACAGGGAGGTTTGCTGTTTCCTTTGGAGAGGGCCATGCAGCAAATATCCCTTTGCTTCACATACCAAGAGACACTTAAGTGGCTAAAAAGGGTGGAGATAGAGTCACCTGAAGCTATTCTTCTAGGTCAGTGAGGAAAACTGAAAAGAAACTGTTTCTATTATTATTCTTTTATGGTTCCCAGGCCAATACTGGCTCCACTGGATGTTACCTAAACTTCTTGTTAAGTGATAAAATTCTCTCACAGTCCATTCCATCTCCCCTGGCAAAAGATGTCAGTATTACATTAGCAAAAGATCTGACCTCTTGCTCATTTGCCAAGGGTATAATACTCTCGTCCCTCTCCTATATTCTATCTTTCCTGTTTTTGTTTTTTGTTTTTGACAAGGAACATGAGAGAGAATATCTGACTCCTGACGTAGCCAGTGTTAGCTGAAGATGCTAATCAAAGAGTGGGTTACACCTGAATCCAGCCAAATTTGAGAACAAGCACCCAGGAGAATTTCTAAATATTTTTTCAGCTAACTTTTTGTTGTTGTTGTTTTGTTTTATGCTGGCATAATTCCCAGTTGTAAATATAGAGATATGCTGACCCTTTCAGAGAACATCTTAATAAAAAGGCATCTCTAGTGTAATAAAATGGGTTTTAAATTTTAAGTACTATATGCTAATGGTACATTATTAATGAAATATCTCCCTAATATCCCTTTCTCATCTTCAATTTTTGCTAGAATTCAGTTAATTATATTTCTTATATGTATTCATTTCTTCTATCATGACTAAAAATTAACCTATAGAAAAAACTTACACTAAGCCAGCAATTCATTTTTACTATAGCTTCAGGTTGTATCTGAGAATCAATATTTCATTTTTTAAAGGGATATGCCATGACAGAGAAGTTACATTATCAGCTCTTAATATAACATGTTAAAATTAATTTTAAAAATTTAGCACAGGAATAAAAATAATGCTATCATCAAAAAGATGGATTTAAGTTAAGATACCTGCTGAGTGTGCTTTAATATATTTTCTAATTGAATCATAACCTTTCAAAAGAGATTGAACATTTTTCCTTTTATACTAAAAAATAAAGTATAAGCCTCTCCACTTTTTTTTTAACCAGGTACAAAATTGTAATGTCTATGAATATATGTTAAAATTACTATGAAAAGAGACAGTCATGGTGATAATAGCAATCTTTTGTACCCACCTGGAAAGTTGTCCTCATGAGCTTATTATTCTATCCGAGTAGGGTGCAGGCCTTAGAGGTAGGGAAGACATTTCCCAGGTGCGATGGCACTTTGTCTAGTAAATTTTATAGTTAATCTTCCCTTTTTAGCTGCCTTCCTCAACTAAGAAAAAGTTATGCAGCCATAAAGATAAAGTCATATTTCCTTCAAACTTCAAATATGACTTTGAGCACCTTGGAGGCAGATACTGTCTTTTACAATATCTTCCTCAAAAGGCCTATGATCCTTAAAAAGCACCTGCATGTGGGCTTCACTTGCTAATTCAACAAAGATTTGCCCTGTGCCTGCAATGCACTGATAGGGCACCATGTGTTAGGCACCCCTTGTGGTGATAAGACAGAGGTACAGGTGAGATCTGAAAGTAGAGTAGGGTGACTTACTCCATGCCCCAGACCAGTCATCATAGGCTCCCATGGCCATCCCTGTCTTGTAAGAATAAATTTACCTCTCTAGCTATTTTAGTTCAGGCAAGAAGAAAGACATTATGCTCAATACATAATAAAAACTCTATGCCAAGAGAAGCCCATGGATAAAAAACTAAATGAATGAAATACCAGGAGTTGATTCCATCATATATTGATATAAATGATCAGTACTGGTCCTATTGTTTTGCTATGGTTTGTTTCATGGGAACATTTTTTAATTGAAAAAGAGTAAGTACAATATGCATGAAAAATTAAACAACTTTGTGTTTCTTTTTTAGTATACAATCATATATTAGATTTACTTGGTTTTTATATTCCAATAAAACATAAAGATTTGTTCAATAAGCACAAATTCTTTAACTTAGATTGCATTTTGGATCCAGTATTTTCAATGGCCAGGTTTTGATGAAGAAGAAAGGAAGACAAGAGTAGATGGAAAGGAAGGAAGAGGAAAAGACGGAGAGGCCAGAGGAGGGGCAGTTCTCTTAAATAGAGGCCAGCACATTATATCTCTTGGGACAAATCTGGCTCACAGTCTCTTTTAGTATGATCTGTGGGATAAATAAAGTTTTTTTTTTTCTCTTTGTAAATGGATGGGAAAACAATCAAAAGAAGAGGACTATTTCTTGATATGTAAAAATTATATGCTATTCCCATTTCAGTGTCTACAAAATTTCACTTGAACACAGCCATATTGATTGTTTACATATTATCTGTGGCTACTTTGCTCTACAATGGCAGAGTACAGTAGTTGAAATAGAGATCTTGTAGCCTGCAGAGCCTAAAATATTTACTAAAAATGGCCACAGAAGAAGTTGACATTCACCTAGAACAATAGGAAGACTGAAAAAGGAACTGAAACAGAAGAGTTGAGGCACAAAGGGAGAAAGTATAGCTAAAAGGGGGAGGGATAAAATTATGAAGTGGAAATAAAAGTCATAATTATCATTTGCTGATATATGGTAAGAACTATATACATATATTAATTCTAATCTTCACTGTAACAGTAATGCTAAGGCTCAGAGAAAATAAATTACTTATTATTCTCTAAGTGGCCAAGTGAATGACCCCTTTGAGAAAACTAGTAATGACACCAAATTCCAAATGAAGAACAAAGTTTAGTGTGGCAGTAGTTAATTGTATCAATAGTTGGAATCTGTAAGAGCCATTTTGAAATAATACAAAAAACTTTCTGTCATCAGTAAGATACTTTTTCTCTCAAATACCAAGATCTAGCAATAATAATAATGATAGAAAATACTGATGTAATGCCTCCTATGTGTCAAATGCTGTTAGAAGCATTTTTCCCCCCATACACTTATGCTAATTCTCCAAGCTCTATAAACCACTAACATTAGAGTTCACCTCTAAGGAATAAAATGGTTAAATAACTTATGGAAAGTCACAAAGCTCATAAGCAACAACAAGAACTTGAAGGAAGGCAGACTGGCCCCACATTCCACACTTTCAACAAATAAACTGCAGTGGTGTCAATCAAACTTTTTTTTTTTTTTTTTTTTGGTACTGGGGATTGAACTCAGGGGCATTCTACCTCCGAGCTATACCCCCAGTCCTATTTTTTATTCTTTATTTTGAAAGAGGGTCTCACTAATTTGTGGAGTGCCTTACTAAGTCGCTGAGGCTGGCCGCAAACCTGGATCCTCTGGTCTCAGCCTCCCAAATGCTGGGATTACAAGTGTGTGCCACCACGACCGCTTCAATCAAACATTTGAATGCACCAGAATCATCTGAGAGCTTGTTAACACAGGGATTGCTGGGCCCATCCCCAGAGTTCCATATTAAGTGAGTCTGGGGAGGAGCCTGAGAGTTTACATTTCTAACTTGTTTTAGGCGATGCCAGTGTTGAGTTGAAAACCATGGCTCTGAAAGCTACTGCTCTATTACTTCTTTCTCTGAATTCCTAATGCATATAAAGTTTTATGCAAATCACTTGGTAATTGATTTAATATGGTCTTATGTGCTTTTCTCCCGTTCTTTTGCGAGGTCATCATTTTTTATCTCCTTGATCTCAAGGCACTTGAAAACACCACACAAAATGTGGCTTTAAATTGATTTTGAAGTTCAGAAAAAAAAAAATTCCCTGGGGGAAGTAGTTTTTTCAAATGAAAAAGTATTAGTTGCTCCAGTGTTAGCTGGAGGTGGGTATTAGAGTGGGACAGGGCCACAGACTAAGGAATCAAATGGAACACAGACTTAAGTGATGAGATGGGAAAAGACCTCAGAAACAAGGTACAGGTTTTCTTTGTCCTGTGCCTTCCTAGTAAGCCCTCTATTCTATATACTTTGGACTTCAGTTTCAGAGCTAACACTTTCCCTGCACTGTAGGAAAACATTAGAAAGCGAATGCTGTTGTTTTTCCCCTCCTGTTTTCTGCTGTTTCTCCTGGTCTGCCCACCTTACAACCAACATGGTTTCACTTCATCATGATTCTCCTAGACTGAAGTCAGGAGGGACCCTTACCTGGTGGGATCACTTTTTCCCTGGAATTCTGCAACTGCTGGCCTGCATACATCCCAACAGTATTTTGTGTATTCATATTTTATTTCTTAAGTTAGATGGGAGGCAAGGATCTTATTCTTTTTTTTTTTTTTTTGGACCTGCCATTAATCTTAGCACAGTATTTTTTAAATAGTAGAGGCTCAATTAATGAGTTGATTACTTGGCTACCAATATAGATCATTATAAATCCAGATCCTGATTTAAGAAAATGGTTCAGTTAGGAAAAAAAAAATTAATTGAACTCCTGGCATGTGTTAGGCAGGGGATTGGGTGCTAGAGAAAATAAATAATACTTGCCCTTGAGGTGCTCCAAGTCCATATGGGGAGAGAGACCACTAATTAGATATTTTAATAGAATATGCTAAGAGCCTTAAGAAAGGCATGTGGAGATGCTGTAGAAGCATGGATTATTGGCTGTGACTCAGAGAAAGCTTTCTGGAAGAAATGATACATGAGTTGTTTTCAAGGGTCAGTGGTAATTAAATGAGGAGGAGAAGAGGTGGTACAGATCCCACCACTAGCAGGGCTTCTTATCAGTGTTTTGCTAGAGAGCGAAAATTACAAGGTAGAGAGAGGCACAAGATGAGGCTGAGGAAGGCAGGTGCTGGGTCAAGAAAGGCCAGCTTCCCAACACCAAGTAGGTTGGGCTTTATGATTCCAGTGATGAGGAGCTGCTGGAGAGCTTTGAACGGGGAGCTAAGTAGGCTTGGCTAATGTCTTAGAGGAAAATAAGAATAAGCATGGGGATCCAATAAAAAGCAAAACAAAACTACTTTAACAGCCCAAATGAGAGATAATAGAGACCTAAAGTAGGCCTTGATGGTAGGAATGGAGGGGAGTAGAGAGATATGGAAATATTTAAATGGTGAAGCAATATTAAGAATCTTGGTGATTTTTTGATGATAGGGAACAGGGCAGAAGGACAGAGTGATAGTTGTGTTGAGTGATTATTGGTGGCATCAACTCATATTGAGGAAAAGAAGCAGGGGACAGGGGGATGGTGAGAGTTCTGGGGATTCCCTGTTGGGTGTGAACTGCTTGTGTGTCATCCAAGGAAGCAGATGAGCAGGCTTTTAGCTCTAGAAGTATGGAGCTCCAGGGGGAGAATCAGTGCTGAGCTAGATCTGGCAGTCATTGTCAAAATCATGATGACAAGCAATGTAGATATCTGGATACATTGATTTTAAATTTATTATTATTTCATTTCTAGGGTAAAAGTTAATATAATATTTCCAGAAAAAGTGCTATCTCTATCTATCTATCTATCTATCTATCTATCTATCTATCTATCTATCTATCTATCTCTATCTCTATCTCCTCCTGCCTACCTGCTTGCTTTCCTTTTGTGGTACTGGGGAATGACTTTAGGGTCATTTTACCAGTGAGCTACATTTCCGGTCCATTTTGTTTTTATTTTGAAACAGGGTCTCCCTAAGTCATTGCATACTGTCCTCGAACCTGCCAATCCTACTGCCTCAGCCTCCCAAATACTGAGACTAGAGGTGTGTGCCACCATACCCAGCTATATGAAGTACTTTAAAGACAAAATGGCTTTGTCATTGTGCAAATGAATTAGAAGAATAACAAATAGCCCCTTATCAAATATTGGTGGTTGGGAATACCACATTAATATATTAGTGTACTAATATTAATATATGACCATGTCATTACAATAATATATATGTACCCATGTGTATATATATATATATATATGTATATGTTTTAAATAGAGACAAAATAATTTGTGCCAGAAACTATGCATAATATTTGTATTAATACTAAGACACTATGAGGTAGGTTTATTGTTATCCTCTCCTTCTTTTGGATTACATGAGAGACACTCACAGAAAAAAAAAAAAAACAATCTCTCCAAATTCTCATAGTTGTTAAGTGGCAAAACTAGTATGCAAAGCGGGGTCATCTGACTCCAATGCTCCTAAGAGCTGCAGGACATTGAGCATTAAGTGCCCGTCTGTCACTGTCATCCTTTGCTCAGACATCTTTTTTGCAGCAACATGAGGATAGCTGGCAAGACAGCAATAGCCTTGATGATCCAGAAGGAGGCAGGCAAACATAGGGATTTCAAAACATATTTAAAAAATCATAATTAATGACTTGATGTCTAAATGAAGACATGCATTAATCTAGATATTTATGTTTCTGAATATTTGTAGTTAAACTCAGTAAGCATATTTGTTTTGGAGGGTAATTTGAATATTCTCTCTCTTAAATATATATGTATTTAGATATACTTAAATATATAATATATGCTTATATTATATATTTATATTATATATTTATATATTTATTTATATATATGCTTAAATATATAATATACTTATATTATATATTTATGTTAATATATGAATATATATTTAAACACATTTAATATATATTCATACTATATACTTTAATATATATATTTAGTATAATATAATACTAGTATATTAGTATAATATATAATACTATATACTTTAATATATATTTATACTATATATTTAAATATATATTTAAGTTAAATTTGACCATATAAATATATTCAGATTTAATTTTTAATACTCAAATCTAAATTACCTTTCTCTCTGGCCCAAGAATATAACTTCTAAGAATAAAACTTTCAAAGATACATAAGTATGCAAAGAAAAGAAACTGGGAAAATCCTAATGTTTATAGATGAAGTTGGTTAATTAAATGATTGAATAATGATATATTCATATAATACATAACTTGCAGCCTATAAAATAATGCAGATCATTCTTATCCATCAATAACACAAGAGGTCCATGATGCTATAAGTTACAAAAAGACTGCAGAGGAATTTGTAGGATGTACATGCAAAAGTGTGGAAGGATGCATACCAAACTGTTAACAGGGATTACTTTAAGGTGCTAGGGTTAAGGGTGAGATGTTAGAATTAAGGGTAAGGATGAAAGAGACCTAAAACTTTATACACTTTGAGTACATAAACACATAATACATACAACCATGGACATGTATTGCTATTGAGAAGAAAATTATTACTTTTCTCAGTGAGTCAAAATCTAGTAAGATCAATCTAAATTTAGCCATATACAAATAAATTTTGTTACATCTATCTTATGGAATATCATGGTGCTGCTGAAAAGGTCAGATCTGATTGCATCTACATGGGAGGAGAAAATCAAATATTATGTGAAAAAAGCACATTGCAGAATAATGTGGCTACTGTGATATCTTAAATAGGGCTGGAGGTGTAGCTCGGTAGTAGAACACATGAATACCATGAAGTAAGGCCTTGTTTTTGATCCCAAGAACCACAAAGAGAAAACAAAGCCCTTAATGTATTTGTTGACAGGATCGTATTTCTCCAAAATTTTTAGTTAAAAGTAAAAGAAAATAAGTAAATAATGGAAGCAATAAATGAGAATTTTGTATAGGACTGAAGATTGTCCTATGGGCTTTGTCTCAGATGGAAGGAGGGACAATGGACAACACACTTCAGTGAACATGGTAAGGTCCCTCTCTTGAATCGTCAGCTAAGTCTTCTCACTCACACCAAGCAAGAGCCATTTACAATTGTTTGGTATGCAAGATTGCCAGCTTTGCCAAAGTGGGAATTCCATGCTTGGACTTGGCTTCCAAGGGCTTATGATAAATTGGGGAAGCAGCCTGTGCTTCTTTGTTTTTATCCCCAAGTGGCATGAGTGATTGCAAAGTGACATTAAATAAATGATCTAATGTGCAGCAAAGGAAACTATCAAGAACCTCAACAGACAGCCCACAGAATGGGAGAAAATTTTTGCCAGCAACTCCTCAGATAGAAGTCTAATATCTAGAATATACATAGAACTCAAGAAACTCACAGTTAAGAAAACAAATAATCCAATCAAAAAATGGGCAAAGGATCTAAATAGATACTTCACAAAAGAATACAAATGGCCAATAAATGTATGAGGAAATGTTCAACATCATTAGTAATCAGGGATATGCAAATCAAAACTATCTTGAGATTTCACCTAACCCCAATTAGAATGGCAATCTTCAAAAACACAAGCAACAACAAATGCTGGCGAGGGTATGGAGAAGTGGGAACCCTAATACATTGTTGGTAGAATTGCAGATTAGTGCAAACACTGTCGAAAACAGTATGGAGGATCCTTAGACAAATGGGAATGAACCTAACATATGATCCAGCAATACAACTTCTGGGTATCTACCCAAAAGAAAGAAAACAAACCATCAGACCAATGCACATGTATCTATGTTTATAGCTGCACAATTCACAATTGCCAAACTAAGGAACCAGCCAAGATGTCCATCAACGGATGAATGGATTACAAAACTATGGATATATACACACTGGAATTTACTCAACCATAAAAAGGAACAAAACCATGTCATTTGCAGGGAAATGAATGGAACTGGAAAACATTATACTAAGTGAGATTAGTCAGTCACAAAAAGTAAAAAATCATATACTCTCTCTAATATGCAGAAGCTAGGGAGAAAGTGGGACCTAAGAGGGACTCTAGATGAAGAAGGAGAAACCTTAGATGAACAAAGAAGGTGACTTAACTGAAGGTGATGGAGGGGGAAGGAAACACCCTAATGCACATGATGTACCTTCACAAACATATCAAAGTCAATCACTAAACTGAACTTGAGAAGGAAGGAGGGGGAGGAAATGGGGTGGGATTTGGAGAAGGGTTAAATGAGAGATGTGTGCATGTATGCCTGTACCAGCTTGTACCTAACAAAGATGTATGATTACAAGGCAGTAATAAAAAAAAGATTAAAATTTATAAATATGTCCATATGATATATTGAAAGTGAATTTCTTTTTATACTTTTATTTCTTAGAGATATCAAGATTTTCAAGATTAAATAAAAATGATAGCATTATAACTAAGAGAATAAAATGTCAGCTATACCACATTACCCAAAATGATTCGTTGTGCCAAGTTGTGAAAACATAGCTAAATAACTCTGATGACTATGAAAGCTAATTATATTGAAATTCTTTTAAAATTAGTAGTATGATGACCACATCTGCCTTCTTTTCAAAGATTCATCTTAAATTTTTGAAAAAATGGAAAATGAGGAAATATAAGGAAAGACTATTACTGAATAGAGACTTCAAGTTCTTAAAGGAAAAGATAAAGTTAATGACATTATACATGTGAATAAGCATGCTAGAATATATTCTAACTAACAATAATTTAACAGAAAATTCTAATTTTATCACAAGATTTCAGCACAGAAACCTTTACTATGATTGAATAACTGAACTCTGAGATGTTTAATATTACCTTTTGGGGTTTGTAAAATACAGTTAGCTATTAGCAATCAGTTTGTTGACTCTATATTCCCCAGGTAGCATTTGCTACCAGTGGGAAAATACTTCTAATGCTCTAACTACTATTGCACACTTCATAACCTGCTAATTAGCACTTAATTCCCCCTTTGCTTAGGGAATAATGATTATTGCCTTCACCTAATATGGCATAGGGCTACCTTCAACAATCAATTTTTAAAAATTAGCTAATAATCCATAGACAGCACCCATTCCCCATGAGTACCTTGCATCGTCCATCAGGATACACTCTGTTAACCACTACAGGTTTTCAAGCACTGTTAGAGATAGTTCACTTTAATACTAACATAAATGCAGAATAACCACTTCGATTGTTTTAAGACTATAACACTTTGAACATTTTGAACTGTGGCACAGTAACTTTAATCCAACAGTTTTAAACTTGCACACAAAATGATTTGGGTTTGATTTAAAATATTTAACATGAGAAATGTGAGATATTAATTCCTATCAAATAGATGTTAGGCGCCGGGCGTGGTGGCGCACACTTGTAATCCCAGCATTCGGGAGGCTGAGACCGGAGGATCCGGGTTCGCGGCCAGCCTTAGCTAACTAGTGAGGCACTCCACAACTTAGTGAGACTCGGTTTCAAAATAAAAGAAAAAAAAATAGGGCTGGGGGTATAGCTCGGAGGTAGAATGCCTCTGAGTTCAATCCCCAGTACTGGAAAAAAAAAAATAGATGTTAGGCAAAGCGCAAACATCGAAGGATGACCATTCTTTCACTTTTATACTACTCAAAATCTGGAGAGGTATTTGCTGGCATGTAGCTATTTTTCCCTTGGTGAAAGAAGTAATTACAAAAGGTGAAAATTGGAGCCAGGAATGATGGCACACGCTTGTAATCACAGTACTTGGGAGGCTGAGACAGAAGGATCTTGGGTTCTCGTCTAGCCTCAGCTACTTAGTGAGGCCCTCCACAACTGAGTTGGGGGTGTAGCTCGGAGGTAGAATGCCCTAGGTTCAATCCCCAGTACTGCAAAAGAAAAAAAATGTGAAAATTGGCTTCTAAGTTTTGTCCATCGTTTTCAATAGTAGATTTCAATCTGGAGAAAAAAAAAACTTCAATTAAAATATACAGTATTAAATGTTATTTCATTTTTACTGACAAAGTAGATTCTCTAACTTTAGATACAGTGTACTTAAAAAGGGTAATGCTTAACCAGGCATGGTGGTGCATATCTGTAATCCTAGTACCTGGGAGGCTGAGACAGGAGGATCACAGGTTCAAGGATAGCCTCAGCAACTTAGCTATACCCTGTTTCAAAATAAAAAATGAAACAGGGCCAGGGATGTATCTCAGAGGTAGAATGCCCCTGGGTTCAATCCTCCCCAGTGCCAAAAAGAAGGGGAGGAGCAATGTTTTCATAGTCCCTAAGTCCAAAAGCATGCCACACTTCATTCAGACAAACCAGTACAAATTAAATTTAAAATGTGAAGTACAAATTTATGTATATGGAATGTGATTTTTATGATGATGAAAGATCCAAAATATTGACGTTATAAGTCAAGGAATCACAATGCACATAGAACTTGTAGCTGTGTTATCCTTATAAATCTCACAATTATGTACAATTATAGTGTACCAATAAAAATCTAAAAAAGAATTAGTGATTGCAAGTATATTATCATATACTAATTAATATATACCATCCACAATGACAGAAGGCCAAGTAAAAAATGAAACCAAAGTACTTTATAGCCTCAGTAGGAATAAGATATATATATATATACACATATATATATATATATATATATTATCCAAATCCTGAAATTCTTATTTCTAATTAGATGTATTTCATAGAGCAATTACAAATTATTAAGAAAAAACTTGGCCAAAATAATCTAAATAAGTGAAAAAGCAAAATAACTATTAATAATAATAGTTATTAATAATAATAGTTGTAGCTCAGAATTAGAGTACTTGCCTCGGATGTGTGCAGCTCTGGGTTTGATTCCCCAGCACTACAAAAAAATATTTTTAAACTGAAAAATACAGAGAGAAAAATTCACATCAAACACTTACACATACACATTAAAAAAAAAAAGAATGTAAATCTTAACTCATTGACTTGATTGTAATCTATTTGAGAAAAGTATTAGAAATGTCTAAGATTCTATGTTTACCATAGAAGTAAAAACAGAAGAAAAAAACTGAGATTAGAATTAGGTTTGAGTTAATTCAGATATGAAATAGTTTACTAAAAGTAAAAACAAGGCAACTTAGCAATTGTGAATGCTGAAATTTTAAGGAGTAAATTTTCAAAGTAGAGCATGGGGAAATGAAGGCATAAATGCCATTAGTAATAATGTATTCTATGATCTTGGTAATATTCACTTTTAAGTAGCTCCATAACTATTGTAACAATCCTCCATTTATGACAGCATTCATCTACTGAGTCTCTCCCAAAGACAGTGACCTTAAAAGTTGTACTCTTCCTCCGTTTGCATTTACTAATGATATACTTGGTTTTATAGGCACCACTCACAGATACGCCACTTTTTATGTCTCATTGTGGTATGTATTTCTTTTACTATTTCAAATAATTAGTACTGCTGGATATAATCACTAATTTTCTAAAACAGCAAAAGGCAACTTAATATTTCTGCATAGCAGCTGTAATACACAATATTACGCAGAACTAAATTATTACAAACAGTGCCAGCAGTTTTCTATACACAGTACTTAAGATAATTATAAAAAATCATCTTCATTACTGCATGCTAGCATTTTTTAAACAGTTTAATTTGGATAGGTTACAAAATACATTCAAATCACACTGATATAATTACTGTAGACCCAAGAAGCTATAAAATGTTCCCAACCAAATCCCTTTGACCCTGTTAATGTCTGTTCCTTGTTAATCTAAGGCAAACATTGTTTGTAGTGTGCATTTGTTATAGAATATGAAAAAAAGGGAGGGGGGGTAAGGAAATCCCTTAACAGTTGTTATTGATTCCAGCATTTACCAACTGAGAGTTAAGTGCTGTTTACAAAACAGAACAGATGCAGATGCTGACAAAAAGGTAAACAATTGTTGCATGGCTTCCTGCCAGATTCTGAACCGATATATTAAACTCCAAGTGAAGCACATTTCCCCTATGGATTGCACTTATTGCCACTTCATTTCCTATGTGCTCCGTTTCTCTATTGCTGTGCCTGGCACTAAGCTATTTCCAGTTCCTTGCTGACCCCTGAGGCCTGGTGCTACCACACACAGCCATTAGAGAAGGGAATTGCATGTGTCTGACACGGCCTGAAACCAATTATTTGATATTTTCTTCAGAATGATGCCCAACTCTGTTGGGAATGAGCAATCATGAAATAATTTACCTCCTGATTTAATTTTTTCCTGCACAAATTAGTTGTAGACTGAGCTGGCTATACACAGCTGCCTGTGACATAGCTCTGTCTTATCAAGATGATACTTGAAATGAAGCAGGGGGGCCTGAATTGAATAGGTTGGGGAATCCTGTTTTAAAGAGGCATTGACAAGTTTATCAGATATACTGATCACATGTACTCTCTGTTGATTGAAAATGACAGAACCTTAAAGAACTCTCAGGACAGCAGAGAAAACCGCAAGGATAAAAACCTTATCAGGGTGTTTAATGCTTTTAAATACCTGTCTGATTTCTAGTTCACTTTTTGTGTTCCAGAAACCTTGGCACATAATCAAAATTTAACAAAATATTAAAAGCAAACTCACATAATCAAAATTTAACAAAATATTAAAAGCAAACTCACTTTGTTTGTGACTGAATGATCTTCACTAAATTTCAGATTTAGTATCTGTTTTTAGATATAAACAAATGTTGAAGTACATACTTTTATGTAAATCAAATGTCTATGAGTACCTCTCCTAAAATATAAAGGACTTGTGCTTTATATTTTGCTGCCTCCAAGTCACAGGAACAAAGCAAAATTTGAGATTATCACTTATCAACAAATATAGAAAATGTGTATGAATTTGTATATGTCCAAATATTGAGATATTAAGGCCAACTCCTTAATTTCAAAAATGAGAATATAAATCTGTAGAGAGGCACACTGGATATGAAGCTTCAACCAAATCTGTGCAGTAATATCTTGTCTATAAACTCAGGCAAAGGGTTTTCTCATTTTTACACACTGATTCCACATTAGATTTTAGCTATTAAATCTTAACAGGACCCTGACTGCTGCATCTTCCTTCCTGTTTCTTTTCAGGGTTCAAATTCCACTAAATAGCTTTATACACCACAACTATGAACTTTATAGCTATTGTGATCATGATTAAGAAAAAAATATAAGAAAAATGCCCATTAAAAGTACACTCTCTTTAAATAGCTGAGGGATTACTGTTTTATTGCATTACAAGAACATTAACAATGATGATTATAATTAACTTTGGTATGGTTTAGAAAAAAGATGAAAGGTGGCACTATAAAACAATTTTTACAATAGCTTTCTCTGACAAGGATCATCGTAAAATTTGGAGGCAATTTCTCTTCTTTTCAGAATAGATCATTTCACATACTTGGGTGTCCACTCAAATAATTACTTTTATAGTGTGCCTTTTGCTAATGAATATGATAATATTGAGTTCAAACTTAAAATAATTTTTACCTTGGAGGACAAACAATATAACACTATTTTAAAGTCAGCTCAGACCATTTTAGAGAATTTTAAATATCAAAACTTCAAATTGGTGGGTCTTTTATAGTTCACTGGCATCAAATAATTCTAAAAGCCTTATTAGATTCTCATCTCTGACTTGGATTTACCTGCTATCTTGGGTACTTTCTACTCTGTTAGGAAGATTAAACTAGTAAGAGGGTAAACTACTCCTTTCTAAACAATAGAAAGGGTTTTTTACTTTTATTCACTGTTAAAAAGAGGTTGCAAAAGCAAACATTGATAGGCTTTGCTTTCGAGGCAACACACTCTACTCCATTTTAAAATAATTTTTCATTTCCTTACGCACGCAATTTTAGATCTCCATTTAGATAGGCAACCATCAAAGTTCTTATGAGTGTTTTGGTACGAATAGAAACAAATTAGAAATATCTGTATAAACAGAGGACTAGAAATTCAATTTTAAGAATGACAGAAGCAAAAGCATGTCTGACTGGAAATCCATAATGACTTTTGAACATTTTACCCAAAGCTAAGGATTATTTTCTCATTTCCAAGTGTGGCAGGTGGAAGATAGATTGGTTTAACTCTCAAAGCTACCAGTAGGTTCTCTTTTATAAAAATCCTTTACAGGATCAGTCCATGCTCAGAAAATGCCACTCCAG
>PVLC010030462.1:0-19499 GCA_004027655.1 Graphiurus murinus | reverse complement strand
TAAGTTGTGGAATGCCTCACTAGGTAGCTGAGGCTGGCCTTGAACCCGGATCCTCCTGTCTCAGCCTCTCAAATGCTGGGATTACAAGCCCGGGCCACCACACCAGACTACTTTTTACTTTCATAATATTGACCAATAAAATTTACCTTAAGCATCATTTTTTTTATTCTATCTGGAATGTTTACAAATACTTGAAGCTATGTTTTTATACCACGCTAAATCTGAAAGATGTGGTTTGTAAGTGTGGCTGACTTTAACCCCGGTTAGGTGCAGTGGTGCCCTCTGAGCCCAGCCCAGCACACACAGCACGCTCACAGCTGTCAGACTTGTTTCTGAGGGCAGCAGACCCTAGTCCATTTCTACAGGCCAGAGATGAGTACCTGCTGTTGGTCAGTAAGGACGGCGAAGCTAAATTTGGTGCATCTGTAGTGAGACTCCCCACCAAGGTTGCAATCAAAAGAGGTACTTGTGCTAGAAACAGCGCAGTGCTGCGTTCTGCGTTCTGCATTTCTGTCTCCATTTTTTTATTGCCTGTTTCCCCATCTGTGTTCTTTAAAAAAATACCTCATAGTTAAGCAGCCTGTAATATCTCTGTACAGTCGTTTCTTACATTTTCTTCACAAGTAGTTTGTTTTGTACATCCCAGCCATTTAGATGTTGATCCTTGGTAGGTAAAACAAAGTTTAGTTGTGCATGGTGGTGCACGCCTGTAATCCCAGTAGTTGGGAGGCTGAGATAGGAGGATTGCAGGTTTGAGGCTACTATCAACAATTGAGACCAGCCGGGCGTGGTGGGGGATGCCTGTAATCCTAGTACTTGGGAGGCTGAACCAAGAGGATCACAGCCTCAACAACTTAGAAAAGTCCTCTGCAATTTAGTGAGACCCTGTTTCAATTAAAAAAAAATAGGAATGGGAGAGTAGCTCAGAGATAGAATGACCCAGAGTTCAATCCCCAGAACCACAAAAGAAAAAAAAAAAAAAAGACTCTCAGACTCTCAGTACTTAGCAAGGTCCCGTTTCAAAATAATAAAACTAAGGACTGGGGTTTAGCTTAGAGGTAGAATGCCTCTCAGTTCAATCCCTAGTACTAAAAAATAAAAGAGACACAAGTTTATACAAAGGGTATGGATAGGAACCATTAGCAATTTATCTAGTGATCTGAATGCCCTTTATGTCACGTCAACTTCCAGAAAGACATAGACTTCGCTAGCAAACTCGCATTGTCTAGTACCCAGTAGAGTTCAAGTTCAAATGGGTGCTAATTTTGGGGGACGTGGTCATGGGTTACCTAACTTTCTCGATGCACCCCCAGTGAGTGGAAGTCCAGTCCCTAGGACCCATCACTCTTACCTTCATGGAAGCTGACTTTGTTTCTGGCCTGGTTGAGGAGAGCGCTCCTTGGCTGAGTCTCTATAGTGAGTTAACACAGGGACCTTGACTTCTGAGTCGTGGTCCTGGCCATGGGGAAGACAGGTCGGTGGTGCTGGCTGAGCTTCCTGGGACACCTTGTCTCAGTGGTGGAGCGAGCACACTCCCACAGTGGTTGTGTTTACATCTTCGTGGTGAAGTAGCAACTCAGGGCTTTATTTATTTATTTATTTTTTGCGGTACTGGGGATTGAACTCAGGGGCGTTCTACCTCCGAGCTACACCCCCAGCCCTATTTTTTATTCTTTATTTTGAAACAGGGTCTCACTAAGTTGCAGAGTACCTCACTAGGTAGCTGGGGCTGGCCGCGAACCCGGATCCTCCGGTCTCAGCCTCTCAAATGCTGGGATTACAAGCGTGCGCCACCACGCCCGGCTAACTCAGGGCTTTTAAATAGTACACATTCTCATGTTACTAACCTTTCCTGTAGGATTCTGGGCGGTGGGTCTTTTAGAAAGGTCACAGAGAGAAGGAAAGGCCCAGCTATTTGCAGCTGAGCTCGTGAGGCCAGGTCTGTGCCCACCTGTTAGTTCCTTTCAGGGGAATCGTCCTTTCTGTTTCTTCCTCGGTATTCTAATACTCCGATTCCTAGCTGTATTATTTTGCTAGACCTGCCAAGACACAGCAGCACAGACGGTGGCTTAAATAGGAGCTCTGGAGCCCCAGGCCCCAGGCCCAGTGTGGGCGGGGCTGGTTTCTCTGCTCCTCTTCCTGCAGGTGTCAGTCTTGCCTGGGCCCTCCGGGGGCGGGTTCTCTGCTGAGGTTGCCAGTCCATTGGCCTGGTTGTGATTCTCCTCATATAGCACACTCCGCAGCCCTGTCGTTGGGCTGCCACGTAGGAATTTTGGGGGCCCCGGGTCAGCCAGTGACACTAGGGGGTTCAGAGCTTCCTTCTGGGGGGAGGCAGGGAGGGTGAAGAAAACAGTCTGTGGTTCTTTTTTTTTTTTTTTGCGGTACTGGGGATTGAACCCAGGGGCATTCTACCTCCACGCTACACCCCAGCCCTATTTTTTACTCTTTATTTTGAAACAGGGTCTCACTAAGTTGCGGAGGGCCTCACTAGGTAGCTGAGGCTGGCCTCTCGGACCCAGATCCTCCGGTCTCAGCCTCCCAAATGCTGGGATTACGAGCGTGCGCCACCACGCCCGGCTCCAGTCTGTGGTTCTTAATGGTGCTCCTGCTTCTGCAGATACTGGGCCAACCTGAAGCTGTGGTTCAAGCAGAAGATCAGCAAGGAGGAGTTTGACCTGGAGGCTCACAGGCTCCTCACGCAGGACAACGGTAAAGGGGCTGAGGCGCTACTCTGCTCTCCCAAGTGTCCCCAGATTTGCAGCAAAGCTTTTTTACTTTCTGAAATATAAAATTTTAGTCCTAGTGACATGCAGACGCCTCTATAATAATGTGGGCGTTTAAAATGAAGTATGAAAGATGGCAAAGTAGAGAAAATTCAAAGTCCTCCTAAGCTAGACTAGAGTAGTGGCTTTCTTATGTTGGAAACGTTTTGTCTTTGACTCATGACGCTCTTCCCTTTTTCAGTCCATTCTCACAACGATTTCCTCCTGGCCATCCTCACACGCTGCCAGATTTTGGTTTCTACACCAGGTAAGGGTGCAGGTACTTCCCACGTGTGTCACTAGGCAAGGCCGTGTCCTACTCTACAGAAGCATCTGGTATTTGCAAGTGAAATGTTCTTTGAACTGCTCAGAAGAAACATTCTGTGGGTGCAGATTATTTTATAGGACTTTGTTAAAGCAGGCGGTTTCCCTACACCTTCCTTACCCTGGTGCTCACTTCCAACTCAGCCACTATTTATTTTATTTATTTATTTATTTATTTATTTTTTTGCAGTACTGGGGATTGAACTCAGGGGCACTCTACCTCCGAGCTACACTCCCAGCCCTATTTTTTATTCTTTTTTTGAAACCGAGTCTCACTAAGTTGCGGAGTGCCTCACTAGGTAGCTGAGGCTGGCTGCGAACCCAGATCCTCCGGTCAGCCTCCCAAATGCTGGGATTACAAGCGTGCGCCACCATGCCCGGCTTCAGCCACATTTTAGATGGCTGAGTGGAAGTGAGGAAGAGCACGGGAAGTCGAGGTCGGCACTCAGAAGGGGAGGGGAGAGCAGGGGAGGTGTCCCAGAGGTCAGGACAGCTGCAGGTGGGGCGGGGGCGGTGGGTGAAGACTAAGCCCGCCACTTCACCCAAAGACTGGTAGACAGAAACACCTGCCTTAATTTTTGGAGCAGAAGTGGTAGACTAAGTTACAGTTTAATTAGGCAAAAACAAGTAAGTACATTGAGAACTAGTTGTCCTAGACTTTGTTAAAAACTTAGATTCATAGATACCTCTGTTTATGTAGATTAAGTTGAAATTTACGAAAAATATATAGGGTGATTCTGATTTTCTTGTATCAAGAGCTTATGTTATATGAGGAAATGACTATATTTTGTATCATCCCTCTTTAAGGTTATATCTAAGGATGATAAAAATTGATATACGATCTTGTATCTAGTTCCTCTATTCTCAAAGATGTTCCTGAGGTGGAGCCCAGTAGACACTGGGCATTTGTCCAGAGCAGTCGGCAGGGACTGGGCCTTGTCCACGCAGGCTGGTGCTGGAGGGGAGGGCGGGCGCTTCCTTCCCCCCATGGTGTCAGAATTGTCGGGATGCTGAGGTTCGGTTTCATTCAAAAAGCAGTGGGCTCTAGCCATGCCTCTTCTACAGCCAAAGCCAGATCATAAAGGTGACTGAGCAGAAAAGCTGGCATTGAGCCGGGCGTGGTGGTGCACGCTTGTAATCCCAGTACTTGGGAGGCTGAGACCGGAGGATCTGGGTTCGCAGCCAGCCTCAGCTGCTTAGTGAGGCACTCCGCAGCTTAGACCCGGTTTCAAAATAAAGAATGAAGCTGGGCGTGGTGGCGCACGCTTGTAATCCCAGCATTCGGGAGGCTGAGACCGGAGGATCCAGGTTCGCGGCCAGCCTCAGCTACCTAGTGAGGCACTCTGCAACTTAGTGAGACTCGGTTTCAAAAAAAGAATAAAAAATAGGGCTGGGGGTGTAGCTCGGAGGTAGAATGCCTCTGAGTTCAATCCCTAGTATCGCAAAAAAAAACACCAAAAAACAAAATAAAGAATGAGAAATAGGACTAGGTGTAACTAGTCCTGGGTTCCATCCCCAGTACCACCAAAAAAAAACCAAAAAAAAACCAAAAAAAAAAAACTAATATTGCAAGGAGGATTAGATCTTACTTTTTTGGTAGGTGTAGTGTAAAGAGAAGTCAGAACCCTGGTTGATTGGAATCGAGAGGCTTGGGACCAGAGTTAGCAGGTTCTTGAAGAGAGGAGATGACTAATGCGCTCGGCTTGCCGAATGGGGCTAGAAGAGTCTGCCCTGCTTTTACAATAATATTACTAGTAAAACACACAATAAACATTGATTACAAATATAAAAAACATATATCTTCTTAGAAATATAACTGGTTACAGCTAGGAAAAAATGTTGAATTTGTAACTTTGCTTCGAGAAGGTAGAAAGATCAGAATTGGAGCATTCGTTATTCTCATTACTTGATCATGTGTATCTTTTTTTTTTTTTTTTTAAGGTACTGGGGATTAAACCCAGGAGCATTGTACCTCCGAGCTGCACCCCCAGCCCTATTTTTACACTTTATTTTGAAACAGGGCCTCACTAAGTAGCTGAGGCAGGCCACAAACCTGTGATCCTCCTGTCTCAGCCTCCCAAGTACTGGGATTCCAAGCATGCGCCGCCACGTCCAGCTCTCATTACTTGATCATTTTGTGCTTTTTAGCCCCAAATGAGAACAAGCTTAGCAGTTGTCAGTTGCCACTATCTTCACCGTGCTTTTTATTTTCTTTGTCCTAGAGGGTGCTGGATCCCTGCCCTGGACGGGGGGCTCTGCAGCCAAACCTGGAAAACCCAAGGGCAAGAAGAAGCTTTCTTCTGTTCGCCAGAAATTTGATGTAGGTTGTTCCTCAGGAGATCTTGGTAACCATTTGACTTAAGTATAAGTGTGATGAACTGGCTTTAGTGTTTAAGTGTGAATATTAAAATACTGGCAGTAGAGTTGAAAAAAGGGGGTGATTGAGGGAGAAGGCCCTCAAAGACTGGGAGTGTAAATGGGTACAGTTTTTATTTGTTACTGGTCAAATATAATGTTATCACTAGTATCTAAAGATTTTTCAGTGATTCAGATCTATGCCTGTGTTCTTTATCTTGGCTGCATAATGTTCCTCTAATTGAAGGTCTCTGTTCCAAAGGTTAGCAGCCTGGAGGCCTCTGGAAGCTCCTGATGGTGCCACCTGGGCCCGGAGCCTTTCGGGACCAGGCCAGATGTCACGGAGGCATTCGGCTCTAAACTTTGTAAACATTGTGGAATAACTTGCCTTTTTCAAAAAGTTTATTATCTAGTGAAGGAAGTTTTCGAGTAGTATTCTTTTCTAAATTTGGGTAGTGATAGTTTTATTGACATATCAACATTTATTTCTTTCCACCTTTACTCTATTTTATACCAGTAATAACATTTAACCTGGAGGACGACAGTATCTCTGGAGAGGCATCCTAGTTTAGAAAGGCACATTGAGTATAAAATGCAGCTTAATACTTGGAAAATGGAAAAATAACAAATGGTTTTCATAATATAAACTTCAAACAGGGACAAACTGTCTTCCTCACAAAATTGTTTCTGTGGGGCGTGAGTCAGAGCACCCAGGAGCGGATCTCCCGGTGATGACGGGCGGTAGGAATGGGCCCTCAAGTTGCCAGAGGACAGCTGAGACTTTGTGAAGGAAGAGAGATTGCTGTGTCTTAGACTGAAGAATGTTGAGCATTGTGAGGAGAAAAGAACAGTTAGCGCTGTCTTCTAGCACTGTCTTGGAACATTGGTTATTAGATATATCATATTGATCGGCTAGGCTTTTTAAGGTTTAGTCAAAGCATTAATTATATATTATCCCTTCAGAACTTCTAGTTAAACTCTTTTTGGCACGGGGTCACACCTCCCGTGATCGGAAAGGTATTGATTGAATAAAGTGCTACGCATATTACCATGATTACCCTAAATTTATGTCTTCTTTATTACCAGGTAATGTGTATGAAGATGTGATTATTTGTGTATGAGTTCCTTTTTTACTTAAAATGATTTTTTGCCTCCGTGATGTGGTTTTGGTGGCTGTAATTGGTAGCATCTCAAGTCTAATTTGTGGGTTACTTTTGTTCACGCCTCACTACTTGCTATTGTAATGAGTAATTCTGGAAAGTTTTCTTCTCACAGCATAGATTCCAGCCCCAGAACCCCCTCTCCGGAGCTCAGCAGTTCGTGGCGAAGGATCCCCAAGACGATGACGACCTGAAGCTCTGCTCGCACACCATGATGCTCCCCACGCGCGGGCAGCTGGAGGGGAGGATGATAGTGACCGCCTACGAGCACGGGCTGGACAACGTCACCGAGGAGGCCGTGTCCGCCGTCGTCTACGCCGTGGAGGTTGGTTCGCTGTTGAAGAAGTAATTGCGCACTTTGCACGTGATGCGCTTGTGTGTGTGGTTTAAAGTTGTTCCTGCTAGAAAAGAACCCAGATGTCACTCTGGTTTCACAGAACTGTCATCATTGAAGTTGCTTTCTTTGAGGGAGAAACACAGCACAATCCAAAGAATTGCCTTAAGTTAATAAACTAAGCTTTTCAGGAAGGTTGCTTATGGCGAGACACTTCTGCTTGATCCGATGGCTCTTTGTCAACAAAGCAAGGACAGCAAGGAGACTGGAAACCCTGACGACCGAGGCACCTGCTCTGCTTTGCTGTGGCACGCCGTCTGAGAGCCTTAGACCAGGCATCTCGACAGTGGGCCGCATCTCCACCCAGTTCCGTTCATCCGCTTGTTTAATGTTTTGGCAAAATACGCCTTGCACTGTTGCCTGGGCGATTCCGTTGACTTCTCTGACCTCATCTTCATCTATACATCACAAGTAATAATAGCTGCTTCATGAGTACAAACGTTGAGTGAATTCTGTGTGAAAACCTGTATTGAATTGCCGAGCTTTGGTAGATCGCCGTGTTGGTGTAATGGAAACGCCCTGCTCAGGCGGGCTCCTCCCCCGTAGGAACCGGGGGCTCTCGCTTTCACAAACATGCCTCAACCTTCTCTCATGCACTTGGCTCTCAGGGGAAGAGAAATTAAATATGTTATTTTGGTTTATTTCCTAATGTGTCCTTCTTTGTGGCTATTGAGAGTAGAGGTTCTTTTCATGTAAGGCTTTGTTATTTAGTAATACCAGATCTTGAGCTTTTTGTCCCATTTTAAGCCAAATTTCAAGGTAGTTTGCCTTATTTATTTATTTACTGATTTACTTAACGTGGTGCTGGGGATTGACCGCTGGGGCATGCTACCTCTGAAGTACACCCCGGCCCTATATTATTTTTTGTTTAGAAACAGAGTTTCTACTGAGTTGTGGATGGCCTCACTAAATTGCTGAGGCTGGCCATGAACCATGTTCTTCCTGTCTCAGCCTCCCAAGTACTGGGATCACAAGTGTGTGCCACCACACCGGCCAGTTTGCCTCTTTTGAAAATCATTTTTTGAGAGGAGCTAATTTAGAGACATAAAAACTTTAAAAATAAATCTTACATATGGTAAAACCATTTTTTAAAGAGAATTAAATAAAAATCACCTGTCCCCCTCCTTCTTGTACCCTCCTGCTCTTCTGGAAGGCCCTGGCTCTCGTGGACCTTGGCGTGGTTCCATCGTGTGCCGGCCTGTCCCACATCTCCATTGGAAGGCAGTAAATGGCTTTCGCTCAATGGAAGTCTTGGGAATTGTTTTAAAGGAGGAGATTGTGCTACTTTTCTCTTGCTTTTACAGAATCACCTTAAAGATATCCTGACCTCAGTTGTGTCAAGAAGGAAGGCTTACCGGTTGCGAGACAGCCATTTTAAATATGCCTTCGGTAGCGGCGTGACCCCACAGCCTTACCTGAAGAACAGCGTGGCAGCGTACAACAGCCTAATAGAAAGGTAATGGCTTCTTGTGCGTCTGCTTCCGCCCTTGCTGGCTGGTTACAGCGACCTCATGTAATGGACCACGATAAACAGAATGACTGTGTTTCTGTAGGAGTAAACTTTGGAGCACGGTACGGTTTTATCTTACGTCATCCTTGCACGCTATTTACCTAGTGAGTTATTTTGGTACTCTTAATCAGAAGTGGAGTTGTGGTGTTGGGCTGCTACGTGTGGGTTTAATGTGACACTCCAGCCCTACGTGGAATTGGGCAGCATGTGCTGGTGGCTCCTGGGGGCAGTGTCTTCTGGTGGGGAACTGGGTCGGCACTGTATGTGCTGACTCATTGTCTAAATCTCACTTGGTCAGATCCTTTTGGGGTTGTTTTCATTCCCTTCCCGCCCTGCCGGCCCCTCCCTGGGGGCTTCGCCTCTGTGGCTCGGTGTTCTAACAGCGCTGCTTTTGTCCCCAGCTTCAGATCCGCACTAGTTGCCGCCCTGCTCTTGTTTTCCATCCTTGTTTATTCCTCAGAACCATGGTTATCCCTGATTGTACTAGGATGAGAAGTGACGCCTGACTGCTGAGTCTGTATTCCATTTGGGCTGTTTCGGAATTAGCGAGCGCGGGCAGTTTTCCCCACGCACCGCACCGTTCTCTGGGGCTGCTTTCATGCTGCGTCTTCTTGCTGTTTTGTCTTTTCTCCTCCCCTTACTCCCACCTCCCTCCCTTTCTCTCTCTCTCTCTCCCTGCCTCCAGTACTATTCTTCCTTCTCCAACTCCTTTATTAAGTTTTATATTTCATGTCTGTTTTGTTCAACTGGGAACTCTTTGAGAGCAGAAACCCACTTTGGTTCGATATCCTGACTCAGTAAACGTTCTGACACTGTTGAGGAAGGGGTCGGTGCAGTTGTGCTACGCTTCGTTCCCAGCCTCGTGGATGGGCACCTTGATTGTGCACGCCGAGCGGCCCTCTGGTCCGTTTAAAGGTGGCTGTGATGAGAGGTGTTCTGGTGGGCCGCCCCGTGGTCGTCTCGGTGGTGGGTGCTGGGATGTCTCTGCTCTGTTTCAGCCCCCCGGCGTCTGCTGCTGCCTGTGCCGGCCAGCACCCGGTGCCCCACCCGGCCCCCGACGAGGCGGAGCAGCAGGCTGCGCTCCTGCTGGCGTGTGCCGGGGACGCGCTGCCCGCGCCGTTGCCACCGGTGAACATGTATGACCTCCTCGAGGCTTTGCAGGTGATCTTGGCTTTGTAAGGTTCACCCGGGTTTATGGGCAGGTTGAAAGATTCTTAAGGCTCACCACCCAGGTTCACGGACAGGTTAAAAGATTCTTCCAGTCTGCAAAGACATTCACTAGCTGTTCCCACTTTTTGGCTTTGTGCATTTCACTTTTTATTGATTATTATTAAGCCATTAATATTAACTTTGTTTTTCACTCCTAAGCCCTGGAGTCCTTCCTAATTTACTTCCCTCATCTTCTATTCCGTATCCCCCTCCTCCCCCCCCCCCCCCCCCCCCCCCCCCCCCCCCAAAAAAAAAAGAAAAGGAGAAACAATCTGTTTATTCCCTTACTCCTATTTCGGGATTCATTACGTTCTGGCTTTTAAGTTTATAGGTTGTGCTGGGCATGGTGTCGCATTCCTGTAATCTCAGTACTTGGGAGGCTGAGACAGGAGGATCACAAGTTTGAGGTTACCCTTAGCAACTTAGTGAGACCTTGTTTCAAAATAAAAAATAACAAGGATTGGAGATGTAGCTCTAAGGTAGAATACTCCTGGGTTCAACCCCCAGTACTGAAAAACAGAATTTGTAGGTGGTGTGCCACGTGCGTGTTTGCATGTAAACCCTGCTTGTACATGATGGAGAGACAGGCCGACTGCAGTCTAACTGGAGACGTTCTAATTCTAAACCCCAGGTTCACAGGGAAGTCATTCCTACACACACCGTGTATGCCCTCAACATTGAAAGAATCATCATGAAGCTCTGGCACCCAAACCACGAAGAGCTGCAGCAAGACAAGGTCCACCGGCAGCGCTTGGCGGCCAAGGAGGGCATTTTGCTCTGCTAAATGAGGGTTTGGGGTGTGGGACCCCTCACCAAATTTACTGCTTACTGAAAGTTGAATGTTCTTTGGGTCTACATTTCAAGGCTGAAGTGTATAGTGTATATATATAAGACCTTTCCTATGGAAATGTGACATGAATACATTTTGTTGCTACTGTGAAGCCATTGATACGAATCTGATAACGACCTGTATGTTTCTATGTATGTTCCCAGTTAGGGGAGCAAGCATCGTGCCTGGAATGGGGGTGTCGAGGCCTGAGGCTTAGTGTCCTGCGGTCTGGATGTAAGATAGGTGACATCCTGAGTAAAGGAGCCGTTGCAGCTCAGTGCCCACGGTCAGCAGTACATCGTATGTCAGCGACATCACACGCTCTGTATGCGGCAAGTCTCAAATTTCTGCCTTTCCTGAAGAACTGTACACTTGCATTTTGGTTGAAATAACCTGCAGTGTATCACATACCTCCTTTAGTGAAACCAGTTTTACTTTTAGCCGCTGTAGTTAGTTCCCAAATAATCCCCGGTTTTAACTACACAGAAGATAGGGCTTGCAATGCTGTCCTGTTAGAAAAAATAAAGGCCTTTCTTTATATTCAAGACCAAAATCACAACAAACAAAATTCCTGGAATGCAGTTTACCTTATAAATGTTTCCATGTAATGCAAGTTTTTTTTTTTTTTTTTTTTAAAGGCATTAATATGCCCAGAGACTGATTGACAAGCTCATCGATTCCTATAGAATGTGTTGTAAGGAATCTTACAAATTGGACTTACAATCGGTAATTCTCCTGTTCCTATGAAGTATGTTTCTGTCCTTTCAAGTGGTGAGGTGGAGACAGTTAACATCTGACAGTGTTACCGATAACCAACTTTTTTTTTTTTTTTTTTTTTTTAAGAGATATGTTGCTTTTTACTGAAGAAATAGTGTTGGATAGGTTAGAACGTAGAGATGGGTTTGTAAAGATCTGGATAGTGGATGCATAGATATGTGTACATGATTCACATATCTGGATCTGTGTATTTGATTTTGTACTTTAAATGTGACAAATAAACATTTGGGAAAAAACTTTGCTGTTTATTTAAGTAAGCATGTAAGGAAAACCACCTTATACAGGAATAGGAAAAGCCCTGCTGCGGGGGATCTTGGAGACTTGAGAAGGACGTATGGTGAGGGAGAAAGGGGTGCCATTCCTCCTCCCTTGTGTGATGTCTGTTTTAAGATTAAAAAGAAAAAATCACCAGCTTAGTTTCAATTCTTGGCATAAGCCCTTTGGAGTTTTAGGTGAGATAATACTCAAAAAATTTTTAGGGTTTGGAAGAGTGGAACCAATATTCAGATGAATATATTGGATTTGTACTGTGCTGCACCTGGCCATTAATGTGCCCAGGGAGCCGGTGTTGTCTCGTGGGTTCATACACGGAGGGGCAGCCAAGGTTCTCACGGTGCTAGAACCTGGCCTGGGACCACAGGCCGCCAGAGGATCCCCTCTGCCTCAGGGCGTTCAGTTCTGTACTCGTGTCAGATCTCTGCCAGTTCTCAGGAAATCCTTTAGAAAGGGGAGAGGTAGGGCCCAGGTAGGGAGGTAGAGTGATTGGGACCTTCCGGAGCCTGAAAGATTGAACTTCTCTACTCCACCAAAGGGGGCGCTATCTGACACCATTGCCAGCTCAAGGATCCTGTGTGCCGTCTCCTATAAATCGTGAGCACTTACTACCAAACATCACTCAGAAAAATATTCCACTGAGGAAAAAGCTGTTAGAGATAATTTCAGGATTATTCCAGGTTATTTTCCCTGCAGAAATTTCAGTAACTGTCACTGCAAAAACAGATTTGGTAAGGCTTCTCTGCATTACTTTCCCTGATGGACTGAGGACTGGCTTAGCACACAGTCCTTTTTGTGGTACTAGGGATTGGACCAGGGGAAGTTCTATCCCTGAGCTATACCCCAGCTCTTCATTTCCTTACTTTTATTTTGAAATAGGGCAAGTTGCTGACGCTGGCCTTGAACTTGTGATTCTCCCGTCTCTACCTCCTCTGGACACTGGGATTACAGGCGTGCACCACCACACCTGGCTTAACATATATTTTTGAATCTTTATCACTCAGCTGCTGTGGTCGACTACCTAAAGTTCCTCAGACACCTCTCCACTGCCTAAGTCACTGGGAAGTTCACAAATTTCAGGAACACTCTCCTTTGACTACTCTCCTTTGACCATCGATTAATACCTGTGCCCTTTCATGCCTTTGACTCAAGAAAAAGGTAATGAAGCAGTCTTAGGATTAAATTTGGAGAGTGGCCAATGGGCGGGTTCATTTAATTCTGAAGCTTTAGAAAGGAAAATTACAATAGTCTAGATTGTTTTTGGGGCGTAGACTGCTGAGTGTGTGGGCACAGCAGACTGTCAGGACTGCTCGAGCATACGGCAAAGAGGTCTATGGGCTTAGGGTGCCTCATTTTTAAAGAAACTTAGGAAAACAATAGTAACTTTTCTATCCACCAACCTGCAAGCATGTTTTCACTGATGTTAGTAAAGCCAGCCTCTGGATTTTCCCTTCATGAGATTTTGGTAGCATCCCGTTCCTGAGAACATCAAAAGCATGACTGGTTGAGGGAAAGAACTGTTTCTGCAAGACTTGCCCCCCTTCGCCCCCAACACAAGCCTGTTTAAAACTGCAGGTGTTTTCTTCCTTTGTCCTCAAAGACACCAACATTAATTTCACTGCATCCTGTGAATACATTTTATTGGACTCAGAGGTCCAATATGATCGGCACCAAACTGGATGGAGAGTAACTTGTAGACCTGCATACAACAGCTTAAAAAGTAACTTGACAAAGCCAGCGGGTAAAAATAACCACCATCGCCTGTTGTCTTTATTATCAAAGTTTATTTGGGGGGCCAGTTCCTACCTACTAGGGAGTACAACTATGTCTCAATGTGCTCTAGTAATTCTAGGGTAATAGCCGTTCTGCAAACAGTTGTACTGGGGTCTGTTAGGCATAGATCAGATTAAGTCAGTGGAAGACGAGCGCGGAAGACCCCGGCTGCAGAGCCGCCCCCCAGGGAAGTCCCAGTGCTGCGCAACCTGTAAGGCATCACCTCAGCTGGCGGTGGGACCCAGCAGGTGTGGAACGGAACACGACTCAACCCATTTTCTACTCTTCTCGGCAAGGTAACTGGGGCGCCCACACAGGAACCCCAAATTGGACCTCACAGCATCTTTTAAGCTCCTAAAGTAAGAGAAGTGAAACATGGCAAAGGAAAACGTGAAGTAGAACTGGAGGGAATGGAAGCTTCTGGAATGGAAAGCAATGGGCTCAGCTGTCATTTCTGATGACCAAGAATACAAGTAAAAGCAAACGGGGAGACAATTCAGTTATTCAGATACTAGAGGTTAGCCGGGCGTGGTGGCGCACGCTTGTAATCCCAGCATTTGGGAGGCTGAGAGCGGAGGATCCAGGTTCGCGGCCAGTCTCAGCTACCTAGTGAGGCACTCCACAACTTAGTGAGATCCTGTTTCAAAATAAAGAATAAAAAATAGGGCTGGGGGTGTAGCTCGGAGGTAGAATGCCCCTGAGTTCAATCCCCAGCACCGCAAAAAAAAAAGATACTAGAAGGTAAGCGGACTTTCCCCCTTTAGGGGGGAAACTGGTTTAAAAAGATTAGAAAGGCGAGTCACGAACAGGAAAATGAGTACCTGAGTAGAAATAGGTGTTTCAAGATGCCAAGAACAGCTTATAACGACTTGTGTGAGCGGGGTCCACCGAAGGGAAGTGGGTATGCTAGTGTAACCAGACCAGACGCTGGAATCACAGTTCTTGCCAGAGCTTTATCTATGAGGTTCTGGCAAGCTGTTTTGTAGCACAGATAGCTTTGAAGGAATGTTTCCGTAACACTCAACTTATGTGGGAATGTAAAATACTATCATTTAAAAATTCAACGACCTCCTGCCTATTGCTGCAGGGGAGAAGATTGGAAGGCTTGAAATAGCTGTGGCCAAAAGCCCAAGCCTTCCGCTGCCCTTTTGATAAAAATATTAAAGGAATGAACAAAACAAGGATCAGATGAGTCAGTGGGCCCTGTACCATGTAGACAGCGGATAATTTACAGTGACTTCCACAGGCAGCCTAAGAAACAAGAGCTTGGGTATTAACTGCTGCCTTATTAAATATGATAATGAAAAACAAGGGCCATTAAACAAGCCCCTAAAAAGTCTAGCTGCCGACCAGATTGGAAAGATAAATAAAACAGCAGTTTCTTTTAACCTAAATCTTCCACACTAACCTAGTCTGTCTCTAGGAACGCCATCAGCTGGCACCAGGCCAGCAGGTCTTCATTTTGCTATTAGTGTTAGCATCTCGTTTTCCCCGAAAGAGGACACGTGGAAGTAGCAGGTGGCCCATAGGGGCCACGTTTCTACAAAACCTCCTCTAGACTCGACCTGTGTGGGGACAGGTTCGCCTGCAAGCATTTGAAAGGCAGAAGAAACCGTCTCGAGGTCTTCTCCACGGAGAGGGCACCACTAGCTGTGCCACGGGAGGAGTCTCTTGGCGTAGCCCAAATGGCCTCTTCAGGAAATGCCTCTCTTCGTCCGTATTTACAGGTTCCTTCTGATGGAGAGAACAAGGAAGGGCACAGCGTTTCTTTTCTAATATTGTCTGATAGAATCGAGGCTCCTCGGCTTTGCTGCGGACACCTGCGGGGTGGCGTGTCGCGGGACCCGGGCTGTCCAGAGCCCCGGTGCCTTTTCCCGCTGCTCCCTGTGCATCCGTGCTGCCAGGAATAACCTTCTTGAGGATTCTCCTCCTCAACTGTTGTTCAACAACAGTTCCGTTTGCTGGAAAGCAGAGAGAACCTAAGTAAGAAATGCTTGGATTTCTGGATACTAACTTTTAACAGAAATCGCCATCCCATTAGCCAGATTTCCAAATTGGTGACACAAGGCCGTTTCATGCCTCTGTGTCTCCCAGGTCATGCACCGCCAGCCCCTGCCTCCGTCCCCCACCTCCGCAGCAGGCACACCGAGAAAGGGCAGGCAGCCGGCGCTGGCATGAACGGAGGCACCTGGGCTCCTAGCTACAGCTCGCCACGGCTGCCCCTCCCCCCTTCCTCTTCAGGTTTTAACCAGGTGTGTGTGTGTGTGTGGGGGGGATAGCTTGGAAAATTGAAAACATGTCAGACACAGTGGTGTGCACCTATAATCCCAATACTTGGGAGGCTGAGACAGGAGGATCACAGGTTCAGGGCCAGCTTTAACAACTTAGACCTTGTTTAAAAAAAAAAAGTGGGGTGTATCTCAGAGGTAGAATACAGCTGGGTTCGAGTCTCAATACTGAAAAAAAGCCCTAACATGTTATCTAACAAGAGGGAAAGTAAAAGGTAAATGAGGAACACATAAAACACTGTAATTCAAAATGTGATATCCACTGGAGACTGAGTTCTTGGGGACTTTGCAAGAATGGAGGTCATGAGAATAAAAAGCCACGGAGTCGAAGGGTCCCTGAATGACCATCGACTTCGGGGCACTACTAGGATTGAACCTCTGGTAGTCCACCTCCAAGCTACATCCTTGGCTCTATTTTATGTTTTTTTATTTGGAAACAGGGTTTCCCTAGTTGCTGAGAGCCTAAGTTGCTAAGGCTGAGTTCGAACCTGAGATCCTCCAGTCTCAGCCTCCCAAGTACTGGGATTACGGGCTGGGCCACGGTGCCTGGCTTGTGAATACAATCTGATGTGGGGAGTGGCGGAGGAAGGAGTCCTCAGTCACTTTCAACACCCAGATGTGTGTACTCAGCATGAAGCGGGGTGAAAGGAGAGTTCTATTAGCATTTCACTTGCAGAAAGAAGTAAGTAGAAATGGAAACACCTAAGTACACTATAAAAGAGAAAAACGTGTGGGGAGATGATTTCAGAACCCGACGTGGAAGCGCATACCCGTAACCCCCGTACTTGGAAGGCTGAGACAGGAAGATCACAGGTTCAAGGCTAGTGTGCAGTAACTTAGGGAGGCCCTGTTTCAAAACAAAAAATAAAAAGGGCTGGGGCTATATAGCTCAGTGGTAGAGAGCAGCCCTGGGTTCAATCCCCATCACCACCAAAAAAAACCAGATGGTTTCAGGACCTCTGTCAAAGGGACAGCCTCCTCCCTTGGAACCTCCTGGAGGCCGAGAGCAGGGAGGGCGAGCACCGAGCTCTTTCCGTGGCCCTCCTCTCCTGTCTGCTCCGCGGGCCCTGCTCCCACTCCCTTTTGAGCTGTTTCTCTTCTATCCACACCTCCAAAACCTCAGGCCGATGCCCTGGCCCTCAAGCTTCTACTCGCCAGAGCCCTAGGTATGCACCCCACATCACTTCCTGTTTCTGGTGCAAAGATTCCATTTGAAAACAGCTTCCTTCAGACATCTGCTGACTCCAGGACATTACTGTGACTGCCCACTGCACCTGAAGGTCAGTATGAGACTTGAGAATGTGTTTTAAAACCTTGCATTTTGGGAAAAGCAGCAGTATTTCTTATCTCCCTGGAGGGCACCACGCAGACCACTCCAAGAGGGAGCGGAGGCGCAGAGAAAAAGTCACACTCCATGCAAGCTCTTCCCAGGTGCCCCAAGCACGCCAGGCACGAGTCTCGGCTCTAAATACCCAGCGTCATTCATACGGGAGGGAAAAAAGCCATCTTGCCACACAAAAACTTATGTGAACCGTACAGTGTAAGACTATGCTCTTCCAGGCTCCAATAATTTCCGGGTTAGGGCTCTGGGATCAAACGCCTGGCAGCTCACCCAAGCACTTTACCACGCTCCCAGGCCCCGGGCCACAGAGCAACATTCACATAAGTGAGGCCAGTGGTTTCCTACACCGGAGAGAAAGCTGCCGGCCTGTTCTCTGTGCACTGCGCTGCGGGCTCTAAGAGAACTCGCAAACAGAAAAAGAACAGAGAGAGAGAGGAGACCGAGGAGAGAGAGGGGACAAAGGGGAGAGAGAGAGGAGAGAGGAGGGGAGAGAGAAAGAGAAAGACAGAGAGAGAGAGAGAGAGAGAGAGAGAGAGAGAGAGAGAGAGAGAGAGAGAGAGAGAGAGAGAGAGAGAGATGTGGGAAGTCCGCGTGCGCACTCAGCAGAGGCTGGCCACCTGGAGTCTGCCTCAGTTGCCCTCGGCCGCGCCCTCGGGGTCACACTCCTTGGGCGCCTCCCCGCCTCCCGGCAGCTCGCTCTCGATTTCCCACAGCACGTCGTCCTCCTCCTCCAGGTTGCTGGAGATGTGGCACTTCTTGAAGCCTTGCACGATGGCCTCGCTGGAGATGCTGTTCCAGGCCACCATGACCCACTCCAGGAAGAGGCCCAGGGGCGGCTTCTTGGCGTTGCCGGTGGGGCTGAGCGCCAGGTTCCCGGCCAGCAGCCAGCTGGAGTACTGCGCGCGCACGCTGTCGTTGAGCGGCTTGTAGACCACCACGTCCAGCACCTGCAGCTGCGAGGTCAGGCCGCCGGGGATGATGACCATGTCGGTGTTCATGCGCTCCATGGAGCCCTTCACCGAGTCGGTGGCGTGGCCGCGGAAGCCGTTGAGGATGAGCATGCCCCGCTGCTTGGGCGCCGCGCCGGTCCTGCGCCTCCACACCACCTCCAGCCAGTCCTGCATGAGGTCCTCGGTCATCCAGCCGTAGCGGTGGCAGCGGATCTCCATCCCGCTGGGGAACTTGCCGGGGGGGATGTAGGTGCCCCGCAGGATGATGTAGGGCGGGAGCTTCCTGCCGTCCGCCAGGACGCCCAGCATGGCGGTGATCTTGAGCTTCTCCCTGCCGGGCGTCTTGACCAGCACCGGCTTCTCCCCGCGGTTGTCCACCGTCACCCTGGACGGCACCTCCAGGCAGATGGGCGTCTCGTCGGCGTTGCCCATCTGCGCCACGGCGTAGTCGTGCGCCCTGCGCAGGGCCAGCACGCTGCGCTGGTAGGTGACCAGCTTCTCGGTGAGGTCCTCGGGCAGGTGCTGGGGCACGGGCACCTTGTGGCGCAGGGACAGGTCGTAGCGCCGCATCATGCGCCGGCACCAGCCCAGGCTGGCCTTGAAGCCCTTCTCGGGGATGTTCATCTCCTGCGCGATCTCCAGGGCTTTGAGCTGCATGGCCTCCCTGGTGATGGGGTCCCCCTTGGCCTGCATGAAGCGCACGTACTCGGCCACGCGCTGGTCCACCAGGGCGAAGCGCCCGTTCTTGGGCCCGCGGAAGGCGCGCCGCATGGCGTGGGCGTTCTGCAGCTGCGGCTTCACCTTGCGCCAGTCGCGGACGTTCTTCTCCAGCACCCCGAACTGCTTGGCGGCCTGGCAGTTGTTGGTGGTCTCGGCGTACTCCACCACCATCAGCTTGAACCCCGCGTCGTAGCTGCGGCGCATGCCCCGGCTGAACTGGAACTTCCCGGCGAGGTCCTCGGCCGAGAGGTCGTAGCCCGGGAAGCCCATGGCCGCCATGTAGAGCGGGTAGCCCTCGGTCCACTCGGGCACCTCCGAGAGGTCCCGCGGCAGGCGCACGCCGAAGCCGTCCAGGGCCGGGGGCGGCGGAAACTGCGGGGCGGTGTGCATCGGGCCCGCCCAATCCAGGGGCTTCAGGTCGGATTCTTCATTTTCTGGAAGACAGAGAGAGAGAGGGGCAAAAATAATGCTGGGAAGTGGAATGGTTTATTCCCAGGGTTTGGGGGTCGACATGTGACCAACACTGGCAACCACAAGGCTTCAGTTCTTGTTCATGAGCCAGTACCTAAGGATGGCCACGTGGAATCCTCCAAGTGACTGTGCCACGGTCCCTTCTCTGCAGGGGAGGGAGGAGGGAGGGAGGTCCAGCCTCTGAAATGCGTCAGGTAGGAGGGGCAGGGAGTGGCAAAGAACTGTCAGCCTGAACCTAAAGCAGGTGTCAAGCCCGGACCAAATAATCTGCGGGCCACATTTGGGTCAAAATAAGTCTTCTGTGGAAGAAAGCCAATGTAACTCATACCACCACCTAATAGTCCAGACACCTGGGTGCACCC
>PVLC010030461.1:0-19483 GCA_004027655.1 Graphiurus murinus | reverse complement strand
AACTGATCAAAAGGAAAAAACAAAGAAAGTTACAAGTCACTAATATCATGAATAGGAAGGTGATATTATAAATAAGATGACCATATGAGAGGCATGCTGATAAATTTTAGATTTCGACAAAATGAACCCATTTCTAGAAAAATATAACTGACTGAAGAAGAAAAGATGTAAATGGTCCCATTAACCACTCAAGAAACTGGATCGCCAGGTGAAAATCTCCCTGCAAGGAAAACCTCAAATCTAGAAAAACTGGCCAGTGAGGCCTCGCCCCTCACAAATACTAGGAAAAGAGGGAAGACAGCCCAAAGACCGTCCAAGGACACGTGGAAAATGACCGCCACAGGTGGGTTTCACCATGAACATCAACCCAGGCAAAATCCTAGTAACCTAGGGGCAATCACATAGAAAGGGTAGCGAACTGTGACCAAGCAGGGAGACAGTAATGCGAAGCTGACTCTCTCTGTGTGTGTGTGTGTGTGTGTGTGTGTGTGTGTGTGTGTGTGTGTCACTGGGGATGGAACCCGGGGCATTCTACCTCTGGGCTACACCCCCAGCGCTATTTATTTTTATCTTGAAACAGCGTCTTCCTAAGTCTCTGAGGGTCTCTCTAAATTGCGGAGGCTGGTATCGAGCCTGTGATCCTCCTGTCTCAGCCTCCCGAGTACTGGATTATAGGTATGCACCACCACGCCCATGTTGATTTAACTTTTTTTTTCAGTGCAATATACTATCTACTACTTTCACAATTGAAGAGAAAAATCCTAGGTCCATTTCAGTGTACACAGAAAGAGCTATTTGAATCCAATGTACATTAGTGATTTAAAGCTTTTTTCAACAAATGAGGACTAGAAGTAAACTCTTTTAACCTGATAAAGGGTATCCACGAGAACCTAACCACAAAATTATTCTTTATAGTGAAACTTTAAAGCTGTTCCTTTGAAAGAGGGTGCAAGACAAGGCGGCCCGGTTTCCCACATCCAGTCCATGTTGTGCAGGAAGTCCTCGCCAGCACAGTCAGGCAAGAAAATAAACTGCGTGCAGATGGGACGCTGGCACGCATGGAGGATCCGTGTGGGAGTACGCACAGATCAGGAGACATGCAAGCTTGGCAAAGTTGCCAAATACTATATTAAAATTAACACATAGGCCAGGCGTGGTGGCACACACCTGTAATCCCAGTTCTTAGGAGACTGAGACAGGAGGATCGCAGGTTCCAGGACAGACTCAGCAACTTAGTGAGACCCTGCTTCAAAATAAAAACTAAAAAAAGGCCTAGGGATGCAGCTGGGAGGTAGAACGCCCCTGGGTTAAATCCCTGGTACCAAATAATAATAATAAGGCATAAAATATAGTTATATTTCTACTAATAGCAACAAACATGTATAAATGAAATAAGAAAAATATACCATTTACAGTACCATCAAAAATGTGAAATAACTAGGAATACATTAACTAAATATCATTTATGAAGAAAATTATGTGTATCTCGAAAATCTGATAAGACTTTGAGTCCTATTACTGACTAGATGGATGAATGATCTGAGATGTTAATGGATTGGAGGACTTAATATTGCAAATCTGTGAACCGCCCCCATAAATCAGCCCATAGATCTAAAGAAATTTACATCCAGATCTCAAAAGAGTTGTCAGCTGTGGGGCTGAGACCATGTGACAGTGACGCTCACGTGTGACAGCAAAGGGCCCTTGGTAGCTGAGATGTCCTTGCAGAACTGGATTCCACATTTCACGATGCCAAGGGAGCTGTGCCAGTCACAACGGTGTGGAACTGGAACAAGAGCAGAGGATGCTCCAGGAGAACAAAGCAGCATGCAGGAGGAGGCCTAGGTGTGCGGGCACCGGGAGGTGGAGACAGGCCTTGGGGCTCAGCGGCGAAGACAGACTTAATAACCACAGCTATGACAACGGCGGGCCCGCCCAGACGGGGAGACGCGGCAGTGGTACCAAATCTGACGCTTGCCACGAAAATCAATTCCAGGTGGGAAGAAGACCTAAAAGTGACGAGGAAAGTCTGCAGTGGTAAGACACTTAGAGAACTACGTGCCGTTGTCAGAGTGCAGGTGGGCTCGGATAAGAAACCAAGGACCACTTAATCACGAAGAAAGGGGAGATGTCTCTGTCCACTAGAAGACTCCGTAAAGAAAGTGAAAAGAGCCGGGTGTGGTGGTGCATGCCTGTCCTGTAATCCCAGGCTGAGGCAGGAGAATCGAAGGTTTAGGGCCAGCCTCGGCAACTTAGGGAGGGCCTCAACAACTTAGTGAGACCCTGGTTCAAAATAAAAAAAATAAATAAGAAGGCTGAGGGTATAGCTCAAAGGTAGAATGCCCCTGTGTTCAATTCCTTGTACAGGAAGGAAGGAAGGAAGGAAGGAAGGAAGGAAGGAAGGAAGGAAGGAAGGAAGGAAGGAAGGAAGGGGCATGGAATGAGATAAGAGTTGTAGACCCATAACTAACTCAGGGTTCAAAATCCTGGCCACCTAAAGAACCCCTATAAATCAATATTTTCAAAGTGCAAAAATGTAAACACAACAATGGACAAGAAATCGAATAGGCATCTTCCAAAAAACACTCTTGGTGGTCAGTAAACACGTGAACAAAAGGTCTATCACATTAACAGTTAAGAAAACTCAAGTTAAAACCACAACATTCTTTTACATGCCCTCCAGAACAGCAAAAAAAAAAAAAAATGTAAATACCAATTATTGGTGAGGTTTCAGAAACTCTCATTAAAAGGTGGCAAGCATGTAGATTTGTAAAACTGGCCCTGGAAACAATCTGCAGTGATCACTCACACTTAGCGTGGGATGTCTGTGCCTCCTGCAGCTCCGGGGAGACCCTCGCATCCAGCCAGGGGCCTGCAGCAGAATATCCGAGGCCGCGGGTAGTGTTGTGCCGCTGTGGCTCATGGGGTCCCAGGACGAACAGAAGCCAACTGCGTTGTGGTGTAGTCATGGATGGGATCCTACAACGAAGAAAAGCAATCCATGGTAGTCCACGCAAGAGCATGGTGTGTCTGTCTCTCCTCTCTCTCTCTCTCTCTCTCTCTCTCTCTCTCTCTCTCTCTCACACACACCACACACACATACACAATGTTGACCAAAAGAAGCAAGACGTTGAGAATTTTTTGAGCAGGATGGCTTTTTTATGTATCTAAAGCAGGTCAAGGTAATTATTTGTGAATAAAGACCCAAAGAAGAACAAAACTATGGTCGTCACAAGAGACAGCCAGTAGCTGGCTCTGGGGGAGGGGGACAGGGCAGCTAATGAGGAAGGGGAGGGACTCACCTGGGAGGAGGACAATATTATTTTTCTGTCCCTGATTGGCAGTGAGGTGTTTTGACTTTGCAATTGCAGAGTTTCCTTGACTTAGAATGGAGTCATGTCCCAAAAAGTCATGATGAGCTGAAAATGTCGTGGGTAGATGCATTTATGACACCTAACCCACCAGTGTCGCGGCTTAGGAACACACTCTGTGGAACGCCTGGAGACCGTGGGGCTGGCGGCTGCTGTAGCCTGTTTCCACTGCCCTGCACCAAGAGCTGTAGACCACGAGCCGAGGAGAAGAGTAAAACTCAATGTACGGTTTCTAGTGAGTATGTGTAATCTTCACACACTCGGGCTGCCAGATCCTACATCAAACCATTGTAAGTTAGGGATCATCTGGGTTTTAAAACTGCACGTATTTATGCAGTCTTTCCTAAGTTTGAAGGCTATTATAATTAAATTTTACTCGCCACTATTAAATTTCCTTCCTAAAAATTTAGATCCAAGCTGGGCTTGATGGCACATGCCTGTCATCTCAGTACTTGGGAGGCTGAGACGGGAGGATTACAGGTTCAAAGCCAGCCTTGGTAACTTAGGGAGACCCTGAGCCACTTAGTGAGACCCTATTTCAAAATAAAAATAAAATAAAATAGGGCTTGGGGGTGTAGCTCAGAGGTGGAAATCCCTGGATCCAATCCCCAGTACAAAAAAAAAAGATTAGACCCAGGACCCAGGAGACCCAGGGGGAGGGAGGGGAACTCTTCCGGACTCTTCTCTCGGCTGGCAGAGTCTGGACGGGCCAGGCTCCCAGGGCTGTGGCGGCCAGCGGACGATACAGGAAGTGAGTGAGAGTGTTAGAATGTCAGGTCGCTGCTTGGCGAGTCCACCCACAGGCAGGATGAAGGAAGCCCAGCGGGCACGTTGATCCTAAGGGAACCAGCCCCACGGGGACGTGGCCTGGGTGTCTACTGGACACCCACATAGAGATGTTAACCCTTTGGGGTCACAGGTCTGAAGTTTAGGGAGACTTACGTTTGGATCAGCCAGGGGGCCCCAGCAGAAAACAGAATTCACCCGTGGGGTCAGATTGAGAATGGGGTCAGATCGCGACGGGACTGCTTACAGAGGAAGAGTAGGGTTCCGAGAACGAGGGCGTTGTGGTGTCCTCACCCTGCTGTCCCCGCTGTCCCCACTGTCCCCACCGCCCCGCAAGGGTGGCCTGTCATACAAGAGGCATCCTGGAGCAGACGGGGGAGGGGCAGGTGTCCAGGTCCTGCTGGAGCGAGGCTTCCTGTCTCCCCGTACTCAGGGTACTCAGGGGTCCTCAGGGCCAGCCCAGCAGGCTCTCAGAGCCCACAGCTTTGGTGGCCTGCCGGGGACAGGAACCTGCAGACGAGAGCCTGCCCGGCCGCCTGCTGTCTGGGAACCTCGGGCTCCCTCTTTGGAAGTGGAGAAAATAATAATCCCGCTCTGCAGGGCCGACTGGAGGTCGTGCAGGAAAAGACGCCTCGGCAGGCAGTTCGGGGCGGTCACACAGGAGCAGGGAATCATGCAGCGTTTCCCCACCCCTTCCATACAATGTGGGACACCAGGCTGGGGAGGGAACCCAGGACTGGAGGAGCAGAACGGCCCAGCCCCACTGTCCAGCTGCGCCATCAGGGGGGGCTGCGGCCCTGGGCTGAGGGTCCTCACCGAAGCTGGGGTGTCCGGGGCGCTAGCAGACAGCTTCACAGTGTGTTGGTTGACAGATACCACTCCCTACTGGCAGTGATGGGGAAACTGAGGCAGAGAAGGCCGGTGAAGGTGCCCAGCACCTTGGCATGAATTGGCCGGGCAGATTGTTGCCTGTGTGAAGGAGGAGAGGAGGCGTATGAGGGAAGAGGAGCAGGCAGGCGCATCTGGATATGAAAAAAAGGACTTGGAGGAAAAGGCCGCGTCGGCCAGCGGAGCTGCTCCATCCTAGGGGCCTAAGTCCAGAGCCTCCAAATCTCCTTGTCTGGCCCGATTTTCATTATCGCCTACCAGATCTGCTCAGGGTGAAATGCTTGTCAGGGGACAGGGAAGGAAGCTTCTGGAGCTGCAGCCTGCTCGGTGGGGGAGCACTGTGTAAGGAGGGCGTCGCCTCGGGGGCCCACATTTGCCCCCCAGGCTAGACCGCAGCTCTCAGTAGGAACCACACCGGGCTAGACTCAGAGAGCTTAAGGTAACTTCAGGACCGCTTCTTAATCCCAGGAGCCTTGGGCTCCCACCCCGGCCCTTGTAGCAGAAAGGACTCTCAAGGTCATCCAGCTGTGCAGCCCCAGGTAGGGTGACAACTGTCCTTGTATGGCCAAGGGTCCCCCCACATCAGCACTGAAAGGCTTATGCCCTGGGAACCCCTGAGTCCCCGGCCAGGGGCACCGGCATGGCAGGGCTCACACGGGAAGGGCCGGAGCCACGGCCCCTGCCCCACATCACACCAGCCCGGCAAGCGAGGGAGACCGCCTTTCCCAGGAGGAGGACAGACAGGAGCACTGCCGTGAGCACCGCCCCTCCCCAGGCCTCCAGCTCTGTTTTGTAGTAATGCCGGGATATCCCCAAGGCTCCCAGAACAGCTGGGCCCTGTTCTGCTCTCGGCTCTCGATGAGTCAGCCGGCCAGGCCTCCCGCGGACGTGGCTGGCCAGGGCTGCAGACGCCACGTCCTCATGTCCGGCCCTCACTGTGTCCTGGAGGGGAGGGCCCCCACCCCAGCGTGGCCTTGCAGGCGGGGGCCCCGCAGGAGCCAGGGTGGGATCCCAGGCTGAAAGTCAGGAAGGAGCCGAAGCAGGTGCCGAGCCACGGAGGAGCTGCCCTCACGGCCTCCCAGGTGGGGGCGGGGGCTTGTCCCGACAGCGGGCCACACCGCACGGTGTGCCGGCCTCTCCACACTCCCTCTGCACCCGAGGCACCCGGGCTGCCATTGGCAGGCCGAGACTACTCGGAGAGGACCACCTGGCCTTCGGCAGCCCCTGCGGAGAGTGGACAGACGCTCCGAGCAGGCCCTCCGTCTCCACAACCCAGGGCTCGCCCCTCGGCCATCTTGCCAATGTCTGGGCGTGGAGCAGGGCCCTGAGCTGCTCCTGGCAGGAAGAAGGAGGTGCGGAGCGGAAGTCGAGTCTGCAGGGAGCAGAGGACGAGGGGCCCAGGTGGCCCGTCCCGTGCACAGGTAGACGGACTGGGCACTGTGCTGAGGACCCAGGCAGAGCGCTTCCCGGTGTGTGGGTAGATGGAGGGCCAGGGGCTGTGCCCAGGGCCCAGGTGGCCCGCCCTGCACAGGTAAATGGAGGTCCAGGAGCCATGCCAAGGGCCCAGGTGGCCCTCCTAATGCACAGGAAGATGGAGGGCCCAGGTGGCCGGCCCCACACGCAGGTAGATGGAGGTCTAGGAGCTGTGCCAAAGGCCCAGGTAGCCCGCCCCACACACAGGTAGATGGAGGGCCAGGAGCCGAGACGAGGGCCCAGGTGGCTTCCAGGTCTACAAAGAGATGGAGAGTCGATACTGAGCTTGGTGTGTCCCAACTGGGTGTTGGCCTTAAACCCCTTCCTGGCCGTGGTCCTGGAATGAGCCTTCAGTCAGGGCTTTCCGGGGCACTGCTGCTAAAAACTGGGGAGGGGGTGGTGTGAGGACTGGGGGCGGGGCCTGCTGAGGTCCCCAGCTAGAAGATGAGACAATCTCCAGGTGGAAAGACTCTCAAACTCAGCCCCGCACAGAGCCATACCCTGAAGGCGGGCAGAGAGAAGCCAGCCCAGCCCCCAGCCCAGGAGCCCCCGGCCCCTCCCTTGCCCTTCTCCAGAGGCCGGAGGCCAGGGACGCAGACACAGCTCCCCTGTGCCCCACGTCTGGAGCCCCAGCACCGAAATCCCTCCCTCACGATCATGTCTCCGTGAGGGAGAGAAGGGCTAAACTGAAGAGGGAAAGAGGGATGCATTCAGTTATGTTAGACTAAACTCCTAAACGTCCCAGCAACCCTGCCCAGGCACCCGAAGTGCTCCCAAGACCTGTGGAATCCGCCCAAGATGCCCACAGGAAGTGGATCAGCGGGCCACAGGCCGGGGTGGGAGACGCAGGCTGCCTCTGGGCTTGATTCATCTGAACAGCTGTCTCGATTCTGTTCCATTCAGCTTCCGAATATAAAGCCAAGCACTTAACCTAGAAACGCCAACCAAACACTCTTCCTGCAGGGACGGACCTTCCAAAGGACGAGAATACAAGTGTGGAGTTGCATCTGCCCACTCCCGGCGTCCCGGGGCGCAGCCTGTCCTGCCTCAGCGCTGAGCCTCAGCGGAGGCTCCCTTGCAGACTGTTTCCAATAATCACGCTTCTTGAAAGAGTCAGAAGCTCGAGCACTCTGGCACTCTCTTTGCCAGGTAGTTTGGTTAAAAGAACGCCAAATGATTTTAAATAAAATGCAAGTAAATGCAGAGGCTCGTTTTCAAAAACGTTCAGTACCACCACAGGACACTTGAATAGAATTCCAAGGCGGTTCTGCAAAGGTCTCAACATTGCCGGGGACCAGCGACAAGGAGCAGTGCGCGCCTCGGGCTGAAGGCTTCCCTCAATTACTCACCACCTCTGACACACATTCACAGTCCAGATACTCGGTGTATATATAAAAATATTTGTACATTTTCCCAACGACACCGCCTATTTCTACTGAGTGATACTCAGCTCGTGTGGATACAGTTAAGATGAGTTCCGTGTCCCCACCAGTTCCCAGTACTGGGCTTCTTTTTTTTTTTTTTTTTTGCAGTACTGGGGATTGAACTCAGGAGTATTCTACCTCCGAGCTACACCCCCAGCCCTGTTTTTTATTCTTTATTCTGAAACAGGGTCTCACTAAGTTGCGGAGTGCCTCACTAAGTAGCTGAGGCTGGCCGCGAACCGGGATCCTCCGGTCTCAGCCTCCCAAATGCTGGGATTACAAGCGTGCACCACCACGCCCGGCTAGTACTGGGCTTCTTAATACAGACAGAACACTGTACTTTTTGCCATGGTGCCAGCAGCATCCTCTCAAATTTGTCTCCCTCCTTTCGTGTGTGTGTGTGTGTGTGTGTGTGTGTGTGTGTGTGTGTAATACTGGTGATTGAACCCAGGGGTGTTCTACCTCTGAGCTACACCCCAGCCCTAGTTCATTTTTATTTTGAAACAGGATCTCGCTAAATTGCCAAGGGTGTCCCTAAGTGGCTGAGGCTGACTTTGAACCTGTGATTCTCCTGTCTCAGCCTCCCAAGTACTGGGATTACAGGCATGTGCCACCACACCCGGTATCTCCCTCTTTTTTTTTTTATGGTACTGAAGATTGAACCTAGGGATATTTAGCCTCTGAGCTACACCCCCAGGGGTAGCAGCAAATGGGCGATCCATCAGCCAGGGCCTAGCCAGGGAAGAGAAGGCAGAGACTCAGAGCCTTGGAGGGGAAAGGTCTCCTCAACTGCTCCAGGGCCACAGCCTGGCCCCCACTGGAACAGGTCGGAGGTGACCAGCACAGATGATGGAGAGCAGGGTGGGAACCTCATTACTGCACGGTGTAGACAAGGCCCAGGGCTGCGGCCTGATGGAGTTTGGGGGGAGGGGAATCTAGGAGCCAGGGCATTGAAAGATGAAAACCAGTCCACCTGGATTTAGTGGGACTTTGGGGATTGGGACGCGGCCACCAGCATGCTCCAGCAGCTGGGGCCATGCCCTGCTCCTGCCCTACACGGTCCATGTATCTCTTTGCTTGCCCACAGCCATACAGTGACTCCTAGGATCAGCTACAAAGTCAATTCCTTGCATCCAAATTCTTATCTTGGGTGTGCTCTGCAGGGATCCCAGCTAAGACCTGCCCAGGAGCCTGCAGCCGAGCTAAACAGGGAGGCAGGGGAGTGGAGGAGGCAGGCGCAGAGGGATTTGCAGAATCAACCTCAGGATCCTGAGAGGACCCGCATGGCGCAGGACCAGACTCCAGCAGAGCTGAACCCTGGCCTGTGCTCCAGCCCCGCCCAACGCCCTGGTCCAAGCATCAGGCACCATGTCTCCCACAGCGATCTGAGGCCATCGTACCTGGTGGGGCATGCTCTGACATCAGGATAGTAACCAAATGGCACCTGGGTCTACACCGCCCACCCCACACTCTACCCCCACTTAAAAGCACCCTGCGCTCCCTAGCACTGTGATGCAGCCAGGACCTTGGGACCTGTTTTAGTCTCTCGTCACTGTGACCGGCATGCCTGACAGGCACAATTCAGGAAGGAAGATTGATGTGTAGGACATGATTTCCAAGTCAGTCCACAACCAGCTGGCTCCAGGCAGGAGCTTTAGGGCATGGCAATGGAGAAGGAAAACCCATGCTCTGCTTACAGCCACAGAGAAGCAGCGAGGGAGAGGAGAGGGACATGGCACAGACGCAGTTCCCCCAGACCCTCCTCCGGTCACGCCCTGCCTCTAAACCTAGCTGCGCTGCTGCTTAAATCATAAGCCTCGGGGACATTTAAAATCATATCACATTCAAACCATGACGGGACCTGGGATAAAGTCTTCCACGTGGAAATGCAGCCTTCCCCATAACCAAACAGTGGCTTCCCCATTGGAGCTGTCAGCGACTAGAGGGTGAGCTCTAGGACCAGCCCCAGGGCCCCAGCCTGGCCTGGCTTTCACCAGCCCTCGTTCTCTGGAACGCTGAACACTGCTGGTACCAGGGCTTCCAGGAAGGGCACACGTGGCCGAGCCCCACCCATCAACTCCCACCCCTCTCCAGGCCCCAGGCCCTTCTCAGCTCCCTTCACCTGCCTGGAGCCCTGGAGCTGCCACACTCCCTCTGGTCCCCCTGCCTCGGAGGCCGTGGACACACATCTCTGCCCCAGAGAACTCCTACTCACCCTTTAGAACCTTGCCCAGGACCCCACCTCCACTCTGTCTCCCCCAGGTGACTTTTGCCAGGCCCTGAGCCCCACCCTCCCAGCCCCCTGGTGCTTGGGAAAGCACCCTTAGTTCTCGGGTCCCTTGGCTAATATCTGCCGCGCCCTGGAGGGGCTAGCTTCTTTGGGGGGCGAGGAATGCCTGGCTGGGTGCTGTTTGTTTTTCTCGGCACTACACTAGGTGCCCAGCCCAGAGGGAGGAGAGCCCATGACTGAGGACGGAATGGGACGCCATCTTTAGGGCTGCTCCCGCCCAATTATGGTAAGCGGCAGGGGAAGTGCAGGCTCCCCTCTGGCTCCAGACGCTCAGGAATGCTCTGGCAGCACAAAGAATTCTGCTCAAAATCCCAACTGGACCTCTTATCTCAAAGGATTGCACAAAACCCTGGAACGCACTTTAATCCTGACTGTCCGCTTCGCACACGCAACCGGGGCCTGCCTGGAGCCTCGGGTGGACCCGCTGGTCCTTAATCAGCTGCAGATGCCGGGAGGGTGTGCGCAGGCTTTTCTAAACATATGGACCGTTCCTCGGCCTCCTGCAGGCCGTTCTCCAGGGCGCCTGGGCCTGCTGGCTGCACAGGCTCCGGGGGGGGGGGGGGGGGCTCCATCTCCAGCCTGGTCTGTGCTCTGCTAGGGACCACTGCCAGACCCTAGGAGTCGCCCAGACCTCAGTCAGGTGAAGGTCACCTCCACCGGCCTTTAGGGAAACTTCAAGCCCCCGTCTTCTCCAGAACTTTCCAGGACACCCTGGCCCTTGGCTCTGCTTCCAACCCAGGGAATTCCACACGTTAGCCACAATTTGCTCTCCAACGGGAACATCAGGCAGATACGGACCCCACGCTTACTGCACTTCGGAGGCAGGGCCTGGGAGGCCAGCGGAGTGTTAAGTTGGCAGCAAATGTCCCCTGCAAGAGCTCACCTGTCAGCACTGCAAAAACGTCCAGAGGCAAAAACCGCTGAATTGTGAGGGCTCTAATTTCATGCAAAGATACATCCGTTGAGGGATTTATTGGGTAGTAAGGAAGGCAGGTGGCGTGTGGCCTTGGGCACCACATATGTCCCTTGTCCCCTCCCCTTCCGGCCCCTCATACCACATTGGCGCAGCACCCCTCCAGAGCCAGCCCTGTAGACTGAAACCTCAGGATCGCGAGCCCCATAAACCTTTCCTCCTCCAAGTTGTCCTCGTCGGGGACTTGGGTCTCGGGGATGGGGAAGCTGACTGAAACAGGAAGGTAAGAGGAAGTGAAAGGCGGCCAGGGCACCGGAGTGGTGCGGGTGACCCCGGAGTCAGCCCAGCATTCAAACCCAGCTACTCGAGGACCCTCGTCTCTGTGAAGCACAGCCAGGCCTTCGACACCGACTCCCCGTGCCCTCGTCTGTAAAACCGGAGAAGCATCTCGCATGCAGTCAACAAACACACTGTGCCTGGACCTAGGCAGCCCTCGGAGTGTAAAAATGACTGTTGTGTGCCACGCTTAATGAGTCGCAGCTCTGATGATGGCCGCCGCGCTGGGGCCACACCTCTGGCTACCAGAAGTGCCTGTTTTTAGCTCAGATCAGGATGAACCCCTTCTTCAGCTAAGGGAGAACACAGACCCAGGATGACGGACACGCCGACAAAACAAGGAAGCTGGGAAGGACAGCGGTCACCCCAAGACCAGGCCAGAGCCGGCACTGCCTCCGCAGGGCCTCCCCTAAGGAGAAGCAGCACGACACAGACCTCTCCAGGGTTTCTCTAAGCAAGATGGGGTCACCCAGACACACAGGGGACAGGACAGGACGGTGCAGTGTAAGCAGAAACGACAGAACATGCTATCGAGCCTCTCGTCTTTATCCTTGGGTGTCGGGACTGAGCAGTTACTCTGGCCAGATCCCAGCTAAACGTCCTCTCAGCTAAAGCTCATAGATTTCCCCCCGAAAATCCAGTCTGCCAGGCACCATATCCCCAGATCTTGATAAGTGCAAGGCTCTGGAGGGTGAGGAGCTTCCCGGGACTCCATGGAGATGCAAGATTTGAATGTGAAGCCAGATGCTGTGGTGTGTGCCTGTAATCCCAGTACTCGGGAGGGTGAGACAGGAGGGTTATAGGTTCCAGGTCAATGCACAGTCATGGTGAGGCCCAGTTTCAAGATAAAATCTTAAGAAAATGGGGCTTGGAGGTGTAGCTCAGAGGCAGAACTCTCCCTGGGTTCAATCCCCAGTACCAAAAAAAAAAAAAAGACTTGCACCCACCCAGACTGACTGGATCCAGAGCTGGTCTAGTGGGTCTCAGGACCCTCCGTGGTTCCACAGGCAGAGCAGACCCCCACCTTCCTGCATGGAAAGGCAGGTGGAGCCGATGAGAAGGGCATGTGTCCTCAGGAACCCCTTCCTGGCTCCTCTAAATAGCTCAGTTAAGCCGGGCATGGTGGCACACGCTTGTAATCCCAGTGCTTAGGAGGCTAAGACAGGAGGATCACAAGTTCAAGGCCAGTCTCAGCAACTTAGGGAGGCCCTCCACGACTTAGTAAGACCCTATTTCACAAAAATAAGATAGAGTTGGGGGTGTAGCTCAGAGGGAGAATACCCCGAGTTCAATCCCCAGCACCACAAAAAAAAAAAAAGAAGAAAGAAGGAAGGGAAGGAGGGAAGGGAAAAAGGAAGGAAGGAAGGGAAGAAGGAAGGAAGGAGCCAGTGCAGGTAGCCATGTCTGGTTTGACTTTGAAGCACTCTTCTGCTAGGGTTGGGTATGCTTTGACTGTCCCCAAAAGCTCATGTGCTGGGAGCTTGGTCCTCAGCGTGGGGGTGTTGGGAGGCCGGCCCTTAAAGGTGGGCCTCGTAGGAGATTCCACAGGAATTGGAGTGCCTTCGGGAAGGACCTTGGTTCTTCAAGCTCTCTCTGACTTCCTGCTCGGTGCTGTGACCTCTCCCTCTCATGCACCCACCCACCACCGCCACGAGGTCTACATCAGAGCTGAGCCAGTGCCAACAACATGCCCTTGAATCCCAGCACTGCGAACGAAAGGAACCTCTTTTTTTCATAGAGTCAGTCTGCCTCTGGTATTTTGCTATAGTAACAAAAGCAGATGATTAAGCCACTCTGTAGTTTTCAGGCTGAGGTGTGGTTCAGTGATTTCCATCCTGAGAAATATCTTGAGGGAGAGAGAACTTTCCCTTCTGGTGGTACTTGCGTCTTTATCTACAACAAGCAGAGTCTTTGTCTCCACCGTCACAGAAGAGGTACGGAAGCCTCAAAGATGAAAACCAGGCATGAATGGTAAGGAAGTGAACTGATCGCCTAACATGTGCTGGTACTACACACCACAATCTCCTTTGACCTTCCCAAGACGTACGAGTTGGGTGAGGTCGCCCCATCTTACAAGAAGTTACATGGGCCCCAGGAGGGAATCTGTGTTTGGATTTGAACCCAGATTGTTGATTCCAAAGGCTGGAGGCTCTCACCATACTATCTCTCCATCATAGTAAGTTGTCCACATGGCCTGTCTCCTCTGGGGAGGGGTGGGGTCAGGGCCACTGGGCTCCCATGGCAATACTTTAGCCCTCCCTTGACAGTGGGACTCAGCTTATTGAACACAGGGCTCTCATGCTGTGTCTGTCCTCCCTGTGTCCACCACCGCATGCAGACAGAGCTGGTGCTTGGCAAGCGCTTGAAGTCCTCAGCAAATGAGCCCATTGCAGTGCTCCAAGGCAGAGGGTCTCCTCCCAGGAGAGAGGGAGGGAGAATTGGGGGCCTCCAGCAACCAGTGACTCACGGTGACCACAGGGCAGCCTGTCACCTAAGGTGATCATCCCGGGAGGATGGACAGTCTACTTCCTAAGGTGACGAGCCCAGGACAGCCTGTTTCTTACATGACCTGTTGTAAGTGAGACTTACAGGAAGTCAGACACTGAGTCTTGCAAACATTCTAAGAAGCCGCACAATAACATCCAGAACAACTGGCCCCCAATGTCAGCCCTTGAGCAATATCTGCTAGCTTCCTGGATTTTTGTGCTCATTTCCAACTTGGAACCAGCCAGAGAAAACTCAGTGTGTATCCCTCACCTATCCCACAGGATACCCACTTTACGTCAGCCACCCCCAGCTCTCCCACACCCCCAGCCTCCACCCTAAGGGGAGGCCCCTTAGGGCCTCACAAAGTCCCCTCTTCTTCTTCTTTTTTTTTTTTTTTGCGGTACCGGGGATTGAACTCAGGGGCATTCTACCTCCGAGCTACACCCCCAGCCCTATTTTTTATTCTTTATTTTGAAACCGAGTCTCACTAAGTTGCGGAGTGCCTCACTAGGTAGCTGAGGCTGGCCGCGAACCCGGATCCTCCAGTCTCAGCCTCCTGAATGCTGGGATTACAAGCGTGCGCCACCACGCCCGGCTCCCCTCTTCTTCTGCACTAGAAAATCTTTCTACCTTTTGTCCACCTTGCAGTCTACACCACGAGCCAGCTACACATGACCATGACCTGCTCCTTGCTATCACTGGCTCTGCAAAAATAGCCTTTTCTTGTCCTCATTGGATTGATCATTGTTTATTTTCACCAAGGGCACCAAGGCTCAGGGACCAATTAGCAACATCTGCCCTAGCCACAGGCTGGAGGTCAGGGCGCAGGTATTAAGAACCTGCCACCCGCTTCCGACTCGGCCTCCCCAGCCCCAGTGGGCGGCCAGCAGACAGCGATGGGGAAGATGGAGGCTTTGCTCACCTGCCACATCTAGCCGAAGGACCGCTGGCACCGGGCAGTTTCCCACTGCCCCCTCGTCTCACACTGGAACGAAAGAAAACACCTGGGGCTTCCGAGGGCACGCCGTCGATGCCTCAGATTCTGATGATCTCACCATGAAATCATGATGGAGAGCCGGCGCGGCCAGGCCAGGTCCAGGCACTGGCTGTGGTAGATGTGGCCAGCTACCCAGCAAGGATCTCACTCTCTTTCCATGCTGTAGTCACCGTGGGGAGTGGCCGCCTAGCAGGAACCTTTCCCAGCCCCTTAGTAGCCATGCAGGACCAGTAACTAGTTCTCAGTCTTGGGAGACTAGAGGACATGCAGTGAAGCACTTCCAGGTCGTGAAGCACTTCCGGGTGGTGAAGCACTTCCAGGTCGTGAAGCACTTCCGGGTCGTGATTCTTTCAGGCCAACATGGAAGTGTCCATGCGCTGTCTCTAAAGGTCTCAGGAAATCCCTGGGCGCGAAGCCATCAGACAAGGGGAGCTGGCTTCCAGGTGACAGCTGGGAGGAGAACTGCCTGCCTGGAGCGGCTGTTCTGTGCTCTCTCTGAGCGAGGCTGGACCTCCTCCTATGCTGGCCACCATGACTGTGAGGGGCGGCCAGCTGAGCCAGCCCAACCTCCTGCTGGCGATGGTCACTTTCACATGCGGGAAGAGGGAACAAGGTATCCAGGCAGGAAGAGCAATCCAGTCTGGTGGAAGGAAATGAAAAACAAAATGAGAACTTCCGGTGGTGGACGTAGGTGGAGAATGGACGCCTTTGCCCGTTCCTGGCAGAGGTGGCCACGGCTGGCTGGCTATTCCAGAGATCACTCCATCACCAAGTATCAAAACATAAGAAAAGGCATTCGTCTCAAATCGGTGGACCTCACCTGGAAAGCCAGCCTCGAAGGAACCAGCCAGCCAAGTACAGAAAGGGTGGCTGATGTTTTATTTGTGTTAGCAAAACAATAGGAACCACCTAAATGTCTCTTACTGGCAGATGAAAGGGGTCAGGGTGGGCTATGCTCATTGCTACAGAGCATTCATCTGGCCTCTCAGGGTCCTACCCTAGAACATCACCCAGGAACGGCTAAATTCAGCCCTGCCCAGCACCCCTCCTCACGAGGAGGGCCACGCAGGGGACCCATGTGCTCCACCTCCCATCCAGGCTGCAGTGTCAAGTCTCCAGCAAAGCAGAGTCCAGCTGCTGACCCAGACCTGGAGGTGTCCAGCCCACCAGTAGACCCCTCAGAACATGAACCAGAGCACTGACCAGTGTGCTCGGGCACAGGGCAGAGAGGACAGCAAGACAGCAGGTCCCGAAGGATCCCAGGGTCCAGCTTCCACTGTCCCTGTAAGGGGTAGCACAAAGGGCCCCAGCCCCTCCTGCCCATGGCAAATACTGACCTGTACTCCAGCAGTTGGGAAGAGGACATGGGACTGAGGGGGACAGAGCTGAGAGGTCCCACCTTGGGGAGCTGCTATACTGTCCCCACAGAGGATGCAGCCACTGGAATTACTGGTGGATAACGGCATGAGAAGCCAGAAACCTGTGTGGGGGTCTCCTGCCAGCTCTTTCCAGCTGGGTGTTCAGGCGGGCTGTCTGGCAGTCAGATTGGGGTCCTATTTCCTCCCACAAAAACCTGGCTGAACTGTTTGAATGGTCTATAGTGGGTACACACATGCCCTCCATAGAGGAAAAACTATTTTTAATGAGTTGGCAGAGGTGACCATCAAAGGAACCTTCTAGAAGATGGTAGAAGCAACCGGCACCAGCACCCAGGGAAGGAAGACCGTGACACACTGGGCAGATCCAGTCCTGCTCCAGAAGAACCCTCCAAGACAAGATGGGGCCACCACCGTGGTCTTCACAGCATCCCCATAAATGCTCAGTCTCCCCGGCACCTGCCTCTGCTCCCGTCCCAGACCATCCAAGCACGTGACTGAGCCCCTCCCTGGCCATCTGGGAGCAGGCAGCTGCTGGCAAGGGCTCCCTGTTGTACAAAAGTCTCAGCCCCGCCCCACCCCTCTGGAAGAAGCTGTGGGATTTGGATGTGCCCTTCCCTCCCCAGGCCCCTGGCCACGTCCTTCTAACACACAGAAGTCCCGCCCAGCCCCAGGAATCCTATGACGTCATGGGCCAGGGTTAGGATCCCTGGATAAACTCTGCATCCCAGTACAGTGAATAAGAATTCCAGAACCGCCGGGCGTGGTGGCGCACGCTTGTAATCCCAGCATTCGGGAGGCTGAGACCAGAGGATCCGGGTTCGAGGCCAGCCTTAGCTACCTAGTGAGGCACTCCGCAACTTAGTGAGACTCGGTTTCAAAATAAAGAATAAAAAATAGGGCTGGGGGTGTAGCTCGGAGGTAGAATGCCCCTGAGTTCAATCCCTGGTACTGCAAAAAAAAAAAAAAAAAAAAAAAGAATTCCAGAACCAAGGAGCTCTGTGGAGACGTGCTACACACACCCCTGCACCGGCCAGCCTTGGAGCTGCTGAAATCACCCCAGCCTTACATGGAAAATCCACGTCTGAGCCCCCCCTGGGCAGCTGGGACTCCTTAGACTCCGGGCCCTGGGTCTGGGCTGAGTGCCGTTAAGTCACAGGCCAGTGAATTCATCCCTGAAGCGATGATGTGTCTCCTGGCTCTGAGGTGCAGAAGCGTGGGCCAGCAACGGTGACACCTCCCTCACCTGGAGTCTCAGATGCATCGCCCGAGGTCCCACCCGGCAGAGCAGGACCTCAGCGAGGCGGGGGAGCGGGAGGGCCAGGAGGAGGACCCGGGAACACCTGGCCTACCTCCAGATCAGCTTCCGCCTCTTCCTGTCCTGAACTCTGAACTCTGAACTCTGAACTCTCTCCTTGACCTTGGTGAGCCTCCTCGGTCAAGATGAGGTGGCTGGGCACAGGTGACCACAGCAGACACCCTCCTCCCTTGACACTTGCTGTCTCTAAAGCATGGGGTGGACTGCTCCTGGGGCTTGCTCCACACAGAGTCAGACTCAGCCCCAGATGCAGGAGAGGCTGGGAGAACCAGGTGGCTGGCACCCCGGAAGCAGCCTTTAGCTGGCAAAGCACCCCACCCCCCACGCCAACCCCTGGGCATGTTTGCAATTGTCATCCTCGGTCCCCTGTGGCTGAGCCCTGACTCCACAGTGGCGCCTGCTGGAAAGGTGGCCCACGGACCTCAGTTCTCTACTTCCCTCTGAGAGCTTCCGGGGGCTCCCCCAAATAAACTGAACCTCACATCTCCACTCACCACAGAGGCGGCTTCTGCGGGAGCCCAGCCAGCTCCCATGCTTGATGTTCTGATCTCCCGGGTGGCATGGGGTTGCAGGCCAGACCCGGGGGCTTCCCAAGGTCACCCTGAGCCTCAACATCCGTGTGGCCTGCAGTTAGTGAAGGAATAGGGAGTGGAGAGGGGCAGGGGGCGAGGGGTGGAGGACAGGGGAGCACTGGGGGCAGGGGTGTGCCTGCCAGAGCTTTGTGGGCCTGACCTCGGCCACAGGCTCAAGGAGGCCTTGGAAACACCTGGACCACAGCTGGTTCCCCCCAGCAATCCCATGGGCAGCTGGCCACATCTTCCACAGGGTTGATAACCATGGTTGCGACAACACAGATCGGTGGTACCATCTCCCCAGAGATAGATGCCACCAGAAGTCCCCTTGTTTTTCTGTAGGTGCCCCCCCATGTCTTCTCTAAGACACACAGCTCAGGGTGACTGCTTTGGAACTTTCTGTGAATGGCGGCGTACTTTTTGTATTCTTTTGCCCCTTCGGCTGTTTTGGACATTACATTTGGCGTTCACCTGCGATTTTACGTATCTAAAGATCACTTTTTGTTGTGACTGTGTTGCATTGTTAGAAGGACACCACGATGCCCACACACGTTTTCCGCTCAGTGGACATTGGGGTTTCTGGGTCTGGACCGTCTTAGAGAGCATTTCGTGAATGTGTTTGTGCACAGCATGGGTGAGTCTCCCTGGGAGGAGGGCTGCCCAGTCACGGTGGACCGGCACGTTCAGCCCTAACAGAAAGGCCGCATGGCGCCCCGAGGGCCGTTTGACTGTCCGAGTCCCTGGGCAGGACAGGCAATATTCGGTGCTGACTCTAAATGCAGGTCTGTGGTCCCCCACCTCACGGAGCCTTGAGATTCCACCCCACCTGGTGCTCAGTACTGCCAGTGAGGTGCTCAGTACTGCCCAGTGAGGTGCTCAGTACTGCCCAGTGAGGTGCTCAGTACTGCCAGCGAGGTGCACAGAGTGGAGGGCAGGGGGTTACTCTTCCCACTAACAGGTAAAGTGGAGCAGGCTTGACAGACCCATTAGTGGTCACAACTGGGACGTCTGTCCTTGCACCTTCCTGACAAGGCCTGGCTCTGCCCAGCTCTCTCTCCCCGTGAACCCAAGGTCAGCCCTGCAGGGGTCCTGGGGGCTGCTCGCTCCTCTGCATGCACCGAGACAGAGGGGGGCACCTGAGCCTTTGATGATGACCCCAGGTCAGACTGAGCCAGGCCAGCACTGTCTCAGGAGGTGGCTAGGAGGGAGAGGAAGTTGCAAGGACTCTGCACCCTCCTGCATATGCATATCC
>PVLC010030460.1:0-19252 GCA_004027655.1 Graphiurus murinus | reverse complement strand
CACGCTTGTAATCCCAGCATTCGGGAGGCTGAGACCGGAGGATCCGGGTTCGCGGCCAGCCTCAGCTACCTAGTGAGGCACTCCGCAACTTAGTGAGACTCGGTTTCAAAATAAAGAATAAAAAAAATAGGGCTGGGGGTATAGCTCGGAGGTAGAATGCTCCTGAGTTCAATCCCCAGTACCGCAAAAAAAAAAAAATGTTAATAGCCAAGAGTTTTCAGATTTAAGAAAAAAAACAATATTCAATTCAAGAAACACAAGTGCTGAGCAGGAAATACATATACATACATATATGTAGACTTAGACATATTCCTAGTAAAACTGCAAAATTATCAAAAAGTGAAAAATCTAAAAAGCAACCAAATTCAACAGAATGCCTATCCAAGATTAATCAGTATAAGTACCACGAACTTCTCTCAATAGTAATAATAAGCACTAAATAATATCTTCAAAGTGTTAGCAAAAAATAATTGCCAACTCTGTTTTCGGCACCATTGTCAAGGACCAGGTGTGTGGATTTGTCTCTGTATCTCCTATTTTGATGTATGAATTTGTCTTTATGTCAAGACCATGCTGTTTTTATTAGTATAGCTCTGCAGTATAATTTGAAATCAAGTGTTGTTATATCTCTAGCATTGTTCTTATTGCTCAAAATTGCTTTGGCTACACTAAGTTATTTGTTCTTCCATTCTCCCACATACTTTAAATCATCTCTAGATTACTTATAATACCTAATGCAATGTAAATCATATATAAATAGTTGTACTATATTATTTAGAGAAAAATAACAAGAAAAAGACTACATGTTCAATACAGATTAAATTATTTTTCCTCAAATATTTTCAAACTGAGGTTAATTGAATCCATACACATAGACCTGTGGATATGGAAATTGAACTCTATATAGTGACAAAGATTTTTAAGGCATATTTATAAATAAAACAGCAAGATTTCTATAAACTTTATTTGTAACCACATTCATACAATATCAAATTCCAAGACTATGTATGTGTATATAGACATAGATTTGTGTAACAAATTAGTTTTATCTGTTAAGTATGGGGCATAGAAATGAGGTTAATATAGGGGGAAATTCATTTTTAGACCACATGTTCACTATTTGAATATTTTAAAAAATATTCTTATAAATATTCAGTAAATGTACTTATATATTACCTATGTACTTAAAAATAAATAGCTCAGAAGGGAAAGAGAAATTAGAGAATGTGATGTTGGAAAACAGTTCTAATATGAAAGCTTCAAATATAAATACAGCATGTATCCACGTATATGCATCAAGAATAGTCTAGTTGTTTAAACTTGTTATCAGGAAAAACAGCGAATCATGTTTGTATTACATACAGATAGTTCCAATATGCTCTTGTCAGTGACTTTTTGACTCCAGGTTTGAATTTTTCTCTTATTGGAATAGCTATTAATGAGAGCTAACAAAGATGATTGTATAAAGATTTCCTTCATTTATTTAACATGTTAGCTGTGTGCCAATCACTATTCCAGATTCTGGGATATAATAACAATTAACATCATAACTTAATGAGGAACTGTGCTATATATGCAATACTGGAAATATCAGAATGTTATTGACTAATACATAGGGTTTCTGGAGAAAAGGAGAAATCAAAACTGATTAAAGATACAAAAAATTTAGTAGGCATTAGTTATGGTTTGGATCTTAAATATCCCTCGAAGACCCATATACTAAAGGCTTGGTTGTCAGCTCAAGATGCTATTCAGAGGTAGTTGAACTTTTAGGAGATGTGGCCTAGTCAAGAAAGTAGGTCACTGGGGTTGCAACTTTGAAGGGGACATGGGGACTCTAGACTATTCTCTCTCTCTTTCACTTCCCAGTCACCATGAAGTGAACAAATCTCTGGCATGCACTTCCACCCTGGAAATTCCAAATCAACTATGGCCAAGCAATCAAGGGTTGAAACCTCTGAAACAGTGCACCAAAACAAACTTTTCCTCCCTTTAATTTTGTTTTCTCAAGTATTTTATCACAGTAATGAAATTTGATCAACATAACACCAGAAAACTCAAAGCAAATTCAGCAAACTCAAATACAAAGTACACATGAAGGGTGTTTTTGTTTTTTCCTGAAATAATCCATTTGCATCCATTTTTAGATTATGAAAATATTCTCTTTCCAGCCAGGCATGATGGTGCATGCCTATAATCCCAGTATTTGGGAGGCTGAGATGGGTGAATTGCAGGTTTAAGATCAGCCTCAGTAACTTAGCAACTAGCAAGACCTTGATGCAAAACAAAAAACAAAAAGGGTTCAGGGGTAGAATACCTCTGCTTTGCTCAATCTCTAGTACCATAAAAAAAAAAGAAAAAGAAAGAAAATGTCCTTTTTCTATTGCCTACTACCACAATATAGTCACAACTACCTGTAAAGTAACCATTGTATAATATGTGTCCTACCCTTACTCATATCTTGAGGAAAGCAACATCATATGCATTCCAAAGGTATGGTGTGTTTCCCTCCATCAAAACAGTTTTCAAAATCAGAAGCATTTCAATTTGTAATTCTCATACTTTCTTGTTGCTTCTGAATTTAATCTTCCTAATTAGCTGACAGGGAGTAAGCAGGCAAATTCTCTAAGTAGTTACACCTAAAGGGTTCAATACAAGCGTGACACTCTATAAACCATCAGAGCATTAAAATCTGTTTGTGCAAATGATCCTCAAAGAAATAATCTGAAATATTATAGATGGCAAACACTTGCAGAAATTTGAGATTTTACCAAAAGTGCTTTCAAAGTATTCTACAGTTTAAGACAGTTCTACATTTATTTTATCAATAGCAAAGAAAATAAAAATATTCCATATTAGTAGGAAATTGAAGACCCTCCAAATTAGTGACTTAACCAAGATCACACATTAGGATTTAATGTTTCTATTACTAGCAAAAATAAAACAACAAATCTCTCGTTTCTAGTCATCTTTGACCTAAGGACTATTATATTAGAAATTTAAGTCTCTCTCTCTCTCTCTCTCTCTCTCTCTCTCTCTCTCTCTCTCTCTCTCTCTCTCTCTCTCTCTCTCTCTCTCTCAATTCTCCCCAAGTCCTTAAATTTGATTGTTGAACTTAAAAAGTTTGAAATATACTTGAAGTTAGATCTCTTCTTCTTGAATAGATTTCCAAAGCCTAAAGCAAAGAAAGAAAGAAAACTCATTATCTATATTGAATATTTGTGTATTCTCTGGAAATTATTGATTTTAGTTTCTTAATAACAGTGGTAAATGTGGCTAGAGACAAAATAATGTACTATCTGAATAAATGCTATTACAGTGATACTATCTAGTTGAGAATTTTTTTTATTTTTTAAAAATTAACTCCTGGTAAGAAAGAAATATACACTAAAGAGGAAAAAAAGGGTATCAGTGTCAGTACATTGGCTTGAGTCTTTGGCAATAAATCATGTCTTCTAGGCTAGTTACTTGTGAATAGCTAATCACCTCAATACTCTCTTTTACTGCATAAAGAAGATGAGACCCTGCTAAATATTTATAAATGGCAAATGTCTATACAAACTCTGCTATTATTTTTGTGTGTGTGTGTGTGTGTGTGTGTGTGTGTGTGTGTGTGTGTGTGTGTGTGTGAGGGAATGCAAATGAAATTGAGAAGGAAAAAATAAATAAATAAATAAAAAATAAATAAAAAACACCAGCTTGCTTTTTCCAGGAAAGTATATCCCGGAACCTTTAGCACTTTTCTCTTTGCTATTTCTATATTAAGCTAACCTTGAGCTAAAGTACTATGAACAATGACAGGGAACAGAGAACAAGAAGTATGCAGAATGGTTGAGGAAGGCTGGGATCCTCAGTCAAGGATATGTGGAAGAAACAGAATAGAGAGAGAAATTACAGAGTCTATAATCTAGTTATGGAGAGAACACCTACATACACAAAGAGACTTATCAGGTAGGGCAGAGTATAAGCAAAGGTAGACTACTGTGCACAAAACTTTCATTAACCAGCACCATTAGATGTTTAGCTTGGGTTGTCATGAGTTTTATTTTTTTCATTCATTTGTGTTTAGCTTGACGGAGACGGGATAGAAAAGCAACATGCATTTTTTATTGTTTAAATACTTTCCAAAATACGTTTTGGGACCTCTGTTATTCTAATAAATATAACCACAGTAACTGTGGATATCAGATTTTTCTGGAACAGCTCCCATTTTGAATATTTGGTTTCACCGCTTCCATAAGTACATTTTCACATGCCATGCCATGTTTCCAGTATTGAGGTAGAGGAACTGCATTAAATCTTTCATTCAGGATTTTGGAAAGACTTGAGGCTATCAGGATGAATATCAGCAATCTCACATTCAGAAGAAGTTAGAACAGACTGGTATAAATGCATGTGCTTTGTAAGTTTCTTTTGCAAAAATATCTATAAGTTCATTTTTGTAACATATTTTTATTTGTAAATAAAGTACATCAAAAGGATTATAATTCGTCCAAGATTCCAGTTAATTTATCTAACAAAGAGTTAAAAATATAAAGGGAAAATGAGAGATATCTCATTAGAGTTATAGATATCATATCTGAAATCATTCTAGACACTGGACTTGAGTGACGCCTATGAATATATAAACTGGCATTTTGATATATGACTATATTAATTATACATCATGTCAGACAATGTAGGTTAATCTACTTGAAACTTATTCTAAAAAAGTTTCTTCCTTGCCTTCCTCTACTGTAAAAGTTGGTAACTTAAATATTCAATTTCCTGGCCTCTCTTGTAACTAAGGTGGTTATATGACAGTTTTTTCACAATGAGTAGATGAATTCTGCTGAAAAGACTTTCATTCCAGAATAAAAAGGCAAAGCATTATAAGGCAGTGTTTTTTTTTGTCTGGACAAAATGCGCAATGCCTGAAGATCCAATGGTCATCCTTATTCTAATGAACCAGCACAGCAAGAGAAAAGAGAAGACGATCCCAGAGACATGGTCCTTGGTACCATTAAGCTGCCATGTCATTGCCAAAAGCAACTCATTTCTGGCCCTTTTTGTTTGCAGGACCAAAAAAAGCCTAGGAAGAATCTTTGTTGCAGCTATTATTTATTCTAGTTCTTACAGGTAAATGCACCCCTAATTAATGAAAATGTCTTATTTTTATAAAATTTAATAGGAGTGCTTTCCCATCTATTGTTATCTCACCATTTATAGCCACAAAGCTGTGCAGTAGGCTAAGTAGTATAAATCATAGAAGTAGCAACATAGTAATAGTAATAATAAAGAATAACAACAACTTAGACTAATAGCACATACAATCTGCTGCTAATATGCTAAGGATTTTATAAGCATTATTTCATAAAAAGACTTTTTTTTTTTTTTTTTGGTGTGTGGTACTGGGGATAGAACCCAGGGTATTTCTTCCTCTGAGCTGCATCCCCAGCCCTATTTTATTTTTTCATTTTGAAACAGGTTCTCACTAAGTTACCAGGGGCCTTGCTAAATTGTCGAGGCTGGTCTTGAACCTACGATCCCCCTGTCTCAATCTGCACTACCACATCCAGTAGACCTGGTTTTTTAAGGCACTCTCAAGATTTTTTTTAAACCCTAAATTTTCAAAACACATGGCAAATCATGTTCATATACTTAAGCAAATTCAAGTTCAAGTACAAATAATTCTTAGATATTTTTAAAATCAGTTTTTCCCCTTGAAACATTAATAAGAGGCATTTAGCCACACTTTAGTTCTATATATTTGAAATATTCTTCAGGTCAAAGACACAATAGAACACTTTAGTTCTATATATTTGAAAGAAAAGACAGTCTTCCTTCCACCTGGCCCACATGAGGGAGACTCTCCTCTGTGTGTATACTACACCCCACTATTTGCCACATTCTATTAGAATTATCTGTCTCCATAGGAATGTTTTCTTATATATCTTTGTATTGAGTGCACCTAGTATACTTCAGATAACCTTATACCATTTCAATACATATTTGTCTAATAAAAAGCTTTTAAAACTTGCTTAAATATTTTCTTTAATAACCCTCCTCTTCTTCAATTATTTCATTTAGTCTATTTTCCTCTATACTTCTGCCTCTGGCAAAATTTTCTAAAAGTCTGGAAAGGTCTTGAAATCTGACTTCGTGCTTACAAGGGCTGGTGCACTTGAAAAATGTGAGCTAATTTTGTTTAATTTATAAGAATAGTGAACCTCTGATGCTTCTTCCTCTCATTGAACAAAAAGAGCCAGGATAGTAAATTTGATGTTGAGTCAAATTACTTGTTTCACTTAAGCAATTTCCAATTCAAACACAATGGTAAATAGTATCTATTCCTGAAGCACAGCTTAAGTCCTGATTATATGTCTGAAGTGTGAAAAGTATTTCCACATTGACTAAGACCTCTATATCAGTTGTTCTTTCCATCATTAATGTAATGGCAGTGATCTTTCTTTTAAAAGTATAGGAACATGCACACACAGCTACACACATATAGGAATTTTTATGCAATATTTGGCTTACTATATGTATGCCAGAATTGATGAAAATGTTAAATTTAAACCTCAGGCCTCCTTAAAAATAATAACAAGATCAATGAGACTCCAAAGTTGCTGGGAAAAAATATATGTTTTTTTCTGAATCCTTTAAAGGAATGATCTGCTTTCACAAAGTCTACCAAACTTGGCCTTTATACTTATTATCTTACTATACTTTTATGTTGAGAAAGCAACAAAATTATTCAGAGATCAAGGAATAGTATTTGTGTCTTTAATTACTGTATTCTGGAAGATAATCTCATTATTCTAGCTATCAATACATAAGGTTCTATGCAAAGAGTTATATAAATGTTATTGGTCTTTCTCTTGTTTTGACCATTATCAGTTTGCAATTATATGCTTTTTAAAATGCATTGAGTCATTAGATCAATAAACACAAAAAGAAACTAAGGAAAGAAAATTGTAATTGCTATAATTGTTTCATGAGTCTATAAAACTACCTATGAATAGATTTTTTTCTGGATAAAAAAAAATCAGTTATAAAATTATGGTCACATGTGGTTAAATTGCACATGTTTGGGATTACATTATATAAGGCAACAAAATTGTGAGCATCATCTTTCCTTTCTTCCTTCTGAGCAAGCAAGATCCCCAAAGTAGCTTTGAGGATACTTTATTTATGGGCCTGCTAGTTCAGGAGCCACACACCAATTCATCATGCTCCTGCTTTGTGCCATCTGTTATAAATAAATATCCCTGCCTGCAACTTTCTGTCGGGGCATGTGTTTACTGTTATGCAGATGAATGCAATATGGGAAGACATTAAAGTTAAAAAAGAGAAAAATTGCTTATGAAAATGTCTATCGAACGTATATATTCCTACTACTTGTGTACAAAGGTTCAGATCACAGGAAGGCCTCTAGCCCAAGCAAGCATTAACTCAGAGCTCCTCTGTTTACCTTGCAACTACCTGGGGGATAGTGGAAAACAAGCTGGGCCAACACAGCCAGGTTAACAAAGAAGTGCATGGCAAGCACCTTCTTCCTGCATCGTTTTAGCCATTTTACACAACATATTGTTGTGACTTGGGGGAGAGAAGGACAGATAGGTCATAAGGGAACAATGTTAGAGACTTTTGAAGGCAGCCGTCAGCATTCAAGTTAAAGAGTGAGGAGAAGCCTCTTGGGGCCTGTGAGAAGCAGAGCGACATGGCCAGTGCTTTCAGAAAGCAAAATAATTCTGAGAAGTGTGTAGAAAATGTTTGAAGTAGAGAGAGCCTGGGAGGTTGGGAATCATGCCAAATGAAAAAAAAAATGATGACAGTGACTCTCAGCATAAAAACCCTTAGACAACCTCTGGAACCAGTTACTGAATGCTCGCACTTAGGACAGTAGAAACTCCTATGTAGCTGTAGTATTTCATGCCCTCTCTTTAGCCTCTTTATGTCAATAAAATTAGGACAGATCATTCATTTATTTATCAAATTTAGTCAAATTTATTCATTTTACTGAAATTGAGGTAACATTTATTTTACTTGATTGCCTTGATTAAATTTACATAGTGATATGCTGATTATTATTAAATTTATAACTGATTAAGGATATATGAAACAAAATTATAATGCTGTGACCATCTTTCATTCTAGTAGTATATATCAAAAATATATAGTTTTCAATAGTATAAGCTCAGAGCTATTTTAGTTTTTAATATAAGTAATTTCACCTTAAAAATCTATTTACAATTGTGATTTTTTTCTTCTAAGTATAAATAAAAATTATAACTTGACTGTGAATTTGTCAGAGATTCTTATGGATGAATAAGAATGTTTTACTTTATAAATCTATATGAGGAAAGGGTACCTCCAAATTAACATAAAAGAATAAATGATTTTCTGACTTCAAGATAAACTACAACCCTCACCCCCAGGGTGTCATTAAAGACTTGATATATTTTCTAAAGAATAATTTTGAAAGACTATTCTATCAGCATTTTAATATTTTGCAATGTTTTCTGTTAGTCATTTTATCATTGCCTTCAAAGATTTAATTCAATTCTCTTTGATGTGTTTCTTAGAAGATTAATTGTTCCTATTACTTATCTTTAGAATGAGACTTCTCCTTGAGAATAGACCCAGTTACTTTCCTTTTCTATTGAACTTAAATACTGCTAGTTGGAAATCAGGGATTTCCAGCTGAATTTAAGTAAGAAAACTTTTCACTAAATGTGGGTATTATTACTTTAACCAATTTGATTTGCTCATGGTGTTTTCCAACTTTGAGCATTTCCAGAAGGCTAATTTCAAACCACTTATTATAAAAAGTAAGTTGCTGATAAGAAAGTACCTCCAATTACTCATTTACTAAATTACATGATTATGGGTTATATTTATTGCCCAAAGTGGTAGACACTAATTAATCATAGCACAAATAAATAAGTGCCCAATTATACTTCTCAATCGAATCTAAATCTAAATTAATTTACAGGTCAGGAGTGTAGGCATTAGCTTTGTATTCCTACAACCTGCACTTCTCCAACCAAGAGAGAAGGTAAGAAACAGCTTTTACACTTAGGACCTTTAGAGTGAATTGTACTTTTAGTTCTAAAATTCTTTTAAGCTATCTCACAAGCAGTCATTAGAAATGGACTTTGCATGGAACAAAATCCACACTTTCATAAAATCATGTATGAAGCTTGAGTATCTATGGCTAAACCTAAGAAGGTTTGTGTATAAGGAGATTATAACTTTCAGGTCTTGATATCTTCTACTTTGCCAATCAGGCTGAATGTGTCTAACTTTTTTTTTTTTTTCCTATCTAAACTGTTCGCCAGATAGGAGATGGCATACACTGGAACTGACAGTAACTTTCCAGTGAGTAAGAACAGCTCCTTCTATCTCAAAGGAAGAATGTCAGGTTTGCAAAAGCCAAACTTGGCTCCAGAGCACCCAAGAGGAAAACACCCCAAGTGACTCCAGCACCTTGGATCTCCTCCCCAAACAAATCCTCTGTGCTATCAGTTTTGATAAGCAGCCTTTCCTCACCCATGAGACTATAACATGATAATGTCATTCAATAACTCTCACACCCTTTCCTGCTATTTGTCCAGCACAGGAAACTGAGGATTTTCTTGTCGTGTGGACACAGCAGAAATATCTAGCTAGCAAATACTAACCCTTGCATGCAAACAGACCCATATCCTTTTTCCGCCTGACAACTTCCTTCCTGCATGCTAAGAACAATCTACCTTTTTTTTTTTCCTGACTTTATACTGACTACTCTGAAAGCCCTTGGGGAGAAGACCAATGTAAACTTCCACTCAACAGCTGGATTTTCAGACAAACACAGTTGAAGGAATTGAAGATGCTCTCTAAAGATGGCAACATCATATTGGAAACTGTGCCTCTATACCACAAGAAGAATCTGTGCTTGAAAATTACCCGAAGAATTTATACACACACACACACACACACACACACACACACACATATATATATATATCCACATTGGATATTTCAGACCATATCTAAAATATCTTAAATTATATCATAGGCTAGAAAGGTCTCTTTTCTAGCTATCCTACAGAAATGGATCGTAACTATAGTATAATGGAAGAAACAGAGGTAGAAAGGAGACAAGTGGGAATAAAAAAGACCCTATAGCTATAAATTTAAAAGCTCAAATGATCAGACTTACTCCCCAGACCTGTTTTTCCACCATACTGGTCATTCTTAACTTTCTGAGTAATCTACAAATTTTAGAATTCCTGTAAATTCACTCATTAATGAAAACTGCCTTATTTTAATTAAAGCATATATACACTTATACAATGTATATTCAGATTTGATAAGACAAAGGAGATATATTTTAAGAAATCTATAATACAGGCACATTCCAAATTTTATATATATGGAAAAGATGATGCTGGCCTGAAGATCCTGGAGCCGACCCAATCACCATAAACATCTTGTGACCCAAGATCAGAAAAGAGAGTTCACCAGGGTGACATTGTTCAAACATTCCTCCCCATGTCCACCCACAGGAAGCTTCCTTTAACAGAGCCATACCAACTACACTACCACGTGCATATATGTTTGTATCATGTTGAATCTCACTATGATGTATAATTGCAATGCACTAATAAAAAGCCTGAGACCTGAAAAGTACATCCGAATCTGAAGAGTGACCACATTCTTTTCTGGAAATGCATATATTCACCTTTTACTCTCTAATAAAGCTATTCAGCTCTGCTAAAAACGGACATGTCCTTAAATTATTTTCTGTGATGTATCAAGAGGCTGGAAGGTCTAAGTAAAGGACTCTTCTGACTTTGAAGGAACCTCTTTAACCACATTATGTTGACATTATTATGTTCTTCAAACTTGGAAATTTAAAAATACAGAAGTTTATAAATAGAATGGCAGATGATCATATGGTTGCACATCCAAATTAGCAATGAAGTCTACTGTGCTCACTCAACACACCCAAGCAATGTGGGCTTACAGGACACATTCAAAATCACTATTCTGGACAAAGAACTCAAGCTAAAAACCTAATCCAAATCTAAAAAAAAAAAAAAAAAAAACTTCTAGGCAGCATGGTAGCATTTACATCCTTTTGTAAAAGTAGTTTCTTAGAATTTGTTGGTTTATAATGGGAAAAATTTTAAAGTTCATGTAATAATGTTGTCAGTAATTCCATAATTCCCCTTGAAATAAGGCTTGGAGGTGTCACAGAGACAAAGAGAAGGCTAGCACTTTAAAAATCATGCTGTTTAGAACCACATCTTTTATTTTCTCCATCTGCCTCATATGTCCTCAAATACATTCCCAAACTTCTACACAGAAAAAGAAAGAAAGCGATATCAGCCAAGTATGATGGCCCATACCTGTTATCCCAGTACTTGGGAGGCTAAGACAAGAGGATCACAGGTTTGGAGACAACCTCAGCAACTCAGCAAGAAACTGTTTCAAAAAATAAAATAAAAATACTGGGAGTGTAGATTGGAGGCAGGATGCCCCTGGGTAAAATCCCTAGTACCAAAAATAAAGAAACAATGCTATTTATTTATAGTAAATGCTGAGTGGGTAAATAGTATTCACAACCACTTGATTACCTTTGATCATTTGATTCTCGATTGATTCAACTGGTGAGTTTTTATATCTTTAATCCATAGCATTTATTTAAAACTGTGATAGTAAAGGAAGACAAATGGTACTTTGGGTGTGGCCACCAACATTCTAATAGGAAAGGGACTAAAGCATACTCTGTCATATCCCAACCAGTGACTCACTTGGATCATACATTTCAAAAAGAACAAACATAAAAATAATATGAAAGATATTCTAAGTCTTTATTAACTGTTTACTTTGTGCCAGGAAATGTCCTAAGAGTCTTTCATGAATTACCTCATTTAAACTTCACTACCACCCCATAAGGTATTATTATTTTGCAGTATTGTATTAATAGCTGACAAATAATGTGCACTGACTGAACACTGTTTTTTAGAGAACTAACAAAATTAATCCTATCAGTGGAAACTTCTGCAATGAAAGTGTTATCCCCACTTTCACAGATAAAGAAAATGAGATGCAAAAAAAGACTAAACAACAACTTGGCCATGGTCATAGAAGTAGAAAGTGTACAGCTGGACCTAGGAATCAAGGAACCTGAATTTTAATCACTCTAAATTTAGAGTCTGTGACCTTTAGTGGGCCACTTTGTTGCAGGTTCTTCATCTCTTAAGTGGATCTAAAAGCTCACTGTTTGTCCTCCCCCACCATACTAGTATTTGGATCAAATGAGAAAAGGTGTGTGAGTAATTAACATGAAATTTCCCTTACCCTTGATGCACACAGTTTCAAATCACTAGTGCTAAAAGACAGGCTCTATGTCAATTAAACATAAAAGCCACAATTCTTGTCTTGTGGCTTTTTGTTTCTTCACTTCCTTTAACTACTTCTGACATTTTCATAAGCTGGTTCAAAAGAAAGAAAGCCATGCCATTTTGAAAGCAAAGAGCAATTTACTTCATAATTGATTGGATAAAATGTCAAGAAAATGAAGAAACAAAAGGGTATTGGTGTTGGCTGCAGCTATAAAAACAACTCAGCATAACTTGGATGAAAGTTCTTGAAAAACGCTTTAAAAGAGAATCTTACACATTCATACTATAGTTATTTGCTTGAAGATGCTGTTGCATCAGCTCTAATATTTATCCTTGGAAGCAAAGATGCTCTGATTGGCCAATTTTAGCTCAGTGTTTCCTGAAGGAAGCCTGATCTCAGAAGGCACAGAATAATAGAGATACTCAATGTCTCCATTACCAGACTCCAGTTGTAAGGAGGCTTCTGCTTACACATGCAACACATACATGACCCCAGTCCCACAAAGACAGTTCATGGGAATATGGACCCTCCAATCGTGAAGGTTGGCACATATGAATGAATACATGTGCTCCTGAGTGGTCTCTCAACTTAGTTTGAGATGAAATTCCAGATCCAGAGAAGAGAATTTTTAATAATTTCACATATGACCTGTCTCTGTTTTTCCTTCCATGAAACTTATTGAATTGTGATAATAACTAATGTATACTAAGGGACTTTATTATGTGAAACATTTTAAGTGATTCACATCATCCCTCTTAATATCATATCCCTCCATGTAGGTATTATATAATTCTCATCTTAAACATAAAAAATTTAAGGAATTTCTTAAGAATTTAACCTTGAAAATTGAGTGTATGTTTGTATCACTCTGAATCTCACTATGACACATAATTACAGCCATAAATATAATTTTATGGTTATACATATAATTCTACCCATGAAAGTATAAAAAATAAAGTTGAGTGTACAATGCACAAGGACAGATCTGTGATAAGAACTTTTATAATTTGTCTCTAGCTTCCATGTTCCAAACATTTAGGGATAATTTTGATGGTGATAATGATGATGATGATGATGATGATGATGATGATGATGATGATGATATAATAATAAGAAGAAAAAGTAGAAGGGAAAAAGAAAAGAAGAAGGAGGATGGGGGGAGAAAGAGGAGGAGGATGACGACAATGATGAGGACAATGAAGATGACAGTGAATTTATGTCAATTAACAAATTAACAGAACCCCATACTATGCGGGTATAACCACCAACCAATCAATAGTTTCCCAAGCAAAATAAATGGGTAAAATAAGCCTAAACTTACTTTGGAAATTTTACAGGGACAAGGCTCATGCTTACTTTCATCTACTTATCGCCCCCAGGACTACCCCTATAGGTCAGTTTGTTCTGAGGTTATATAGTCTAATCTTTCTTCCTCAGAAAGGGTCTATTACAATAGCCCCAAGGGGACCTGGCTGGCTTGTACCAGCAAACATATGAAGTGTCTCCCTTCAGACTGGTTACAACTAACACCAAGCGCTCCAGTGTTTGGTATTCCTATTAGTGGATGTGGGGATAGCAGGGCCAGCGGCCATTAAAACCTCTGCTTTAGTGATAGGGGATAAAAACTTTAAGGAGCTGAGTGCCCAAATAGATACTGACCTCTAGAGCATTTAAAATTTCATCTCCCATTTGGAAAGCAGGTAGATTCCCTTGCTAAAGTGATCCTACAAAATAAAAGAGGGCTACATTTGCTGTTCATAAAACAAAGAGACTGTGCATGACCTTAGGAAAACATGCTGGTTTTAGGCTAATAAATCAGGAGTTATTAGGAAAAGCTTAGCTCTGGTTAAAAACAACCTTAAAAAAGGCGCCTTCACAAGTACAACAATTGGATATTAGTCACCATTTTCCGGATCTCCCTGGCTGACTACTCTGACTACTGCCACACAGGTCCCTTACTATCCTGTGGGGCCCTGCATCATAAATTGCCTACTGGCTTATATCAGAAAAAGAGTAAATGCAGTCAAGGTACTAGTTATTAGGTGATAATATAACCTCTTTCCTGTATATGATGAGTCCATGATTTGACTCAGTAATAAAAACCAGTGGGGAATTAAAACAGCATATATCCATTTTTTGGTAAAAGTCTTAGGCAAGCTCTCCCAGCTCTCTTTGACTAAAGATCCAAGGGGCAAACAGGAACTAAACCAGTATGTAAAAAGGAATGTTAACTGCTATTAGCTTTCTAAATAAGATAAGCTGTCTGTCCTAAGCACCTGATTAACAATGCAATGATTTTCCATACCCCCAACTCTGTAACCAAAGGGTATAAAACCAGCCTACACCAAAATTCCAGGCAACAGCCCGGTGGCCGGTAAATAAAGCAACCTCTTTGGCAAAAAAATAAAATAAAATAAATTAACAGATAGTTGTGCCATGCTAGTTATACAGTAGTAAACAATGCAGGTATATCTAATCTCTGTCAACATGGAGCTTACTTTCTATCAGATAAAACAATTATTGAACACATAATTTTAAATCTGTCGAATCTTTAGAGTTAAGTATAAGTGCTAACAGCAGGCAACTGTCAGCAAATGAATGGATAAACATAATGTGGTATATACATACAATGGAATTTTACTCAGCCATAAAGAAGAACAAAATTATGCCATTTGTGGAAAAATGGATAGAACTGAAGAATATTGTGCTAATTTAGATTAGTCAGTCTCAGAAAGTCATGGGTGATATGTTTTCTCTCCTTCGTGGAAACTAGAGAGAAAATAGGAAACATAAGGGACTTTAAATAATGAAAAGATAGATCTATGGAGTTTTTGAGGGGGTTAGAGGTAAGAGGGAGGGGAAGAGGGAGGACTAAAGAAGGAAATAGTTCAAATAATACAATACTATGGTAAGATGTGAAGGTATTACTATCAATCTCACTAACTTATGTAGGGAGTGTTGAGGGAGGAATGGGATGGGATGTGGAGAGAAATACATATGAATATTTTTAACACATTGAACCTCATTATAATGTATAATTAAATACATTAAAATAAAATAATTTTTTAAAAAAACATTTAACCTAGTCCACAGAATACATGAATAAGTTGCATTTGAATGGAAAGAGGAAGGGTAAGTATTAAATAGAAAAAAAGAATATGAAGTGCCTTCCAGAGGCAGGCTGCAGTGTGTGTGTGTGTGTGTGTGTGTGTGTGTGTGTGTGTGTGTGTATGAAAACAGAAAGGAGCATTTCAATACAAACCGATTCCACACATCTCTACCCACATACTATTCATGTAGCGGATGATGCAAGTGTTCTGAATTATACAAAGATAAGTAAGGTGAAGTCATCCCTTTAGAAACTTGCAATGCAGTGAGAGGAGGAAATTCATACATAAATACATGGAAAATACTGACACCTGGCTTATAGAGAAGCAAACAGAGACCAAAGTAAGATAAGGAGAGAAAATTAACACTGATGTACAGGTGATGTTTTACTGGGCCTTGAAGGATGGCTGCAACTTTTGTGGTGAATTTTCCAGTCCTGTGAGGAGAACAAATGGTAAAGCAGGGGTTAGCCTATCAGGTGACAGCTCTACAGTCCTTATACCCCAAATAATTGAGATTCCAACTGAGGGAATCCAAAGGAACTATTAAAAACTGAAGCATGGAGATGGTAGCAGCAGAGACAGCAGAAAAAAGATTAAGTAGGAGAAAGCCGTGCTGTGCAAATTCCTAGCATTATTCACAAATGATTTTACCTCCTAGAAAGTATAGTGTTGAGAGGGCAGACTAAGTTTAAAAAGCAGACTCAACAAGGCACGTATATCTGCACCCTAAGCGGCAATGTGAAGTAAACCAAGAGGTTAAATAAGAATGAGGAAAGATGTCATCATACTTTATAGAACAACAGAAAAAAAAGTAATCCAGAGACCTTTTTGTAGTCTAAAATATATCCATGAACTTCACGGAAGCAGAAATAAGTACAATCAAAAACATGAACACAGTAAAGGAGAGGAAGAAGCAGATCACTGACCTGTGACTAATAAATAATTGTCAACTTCCTAGTATAATATGCTGTAATAAATAATAAGAAGGGGAAATACACCTGTACAATATGCCTACAATAAATAATAATGAATAAACATTTTCTAGGATTATTTATGGTACCTGAACATGTATTTTGACATATAGTTCAACTAATCTTATAAAAATAAGTGTAAATCATATTAAAAATGGAATGCTAGTAGATACTTATCTACTGAGAGATAAATGACCAAGAAATAAAATTCTAAATACCTAAATCCTGTCTTGACCAGTCATCCTTCTACAAATTCTCTGAATTAAAAAAAAAAAAAAGCCCAAGAGGGCAAAGAATAACTTATTATTAGCTGTGTCCTTGACCCAAACTTAACACAAGACTTATATTTTTGGTATGGGCCATGTGAAGGAACTCATTTGTACTAACAAAGTAAAGTCAAGTACAATAAAGCCAAAGAAGTTGTAAAGGCTTATTCTGCCTCTTGCCACCCTAATCCAGAATCAGAATATCAGATATATCATTCCAGTAAAAGAAAAGGCAAGCCCAGAATTTATGAGACAGTGGAAAATAGTAGAAATTTCAAAAGCAAGTAAGTAGCTGTCCTAGATCTGTCTTACCTCTTTGAAGTCACTCTGGATTCACTAGTCATGTGGTAGAGAGAGAACTTGCCTGTTCTCCCTAAAGGGAAATTATCCAAACTCATGTGATGGGGCATTTAAAAGGACCACAAAAATGTGTATGCCAGTCTTTAACCTGTCATAGCCCTTATCATTGTGATAACAAAATGAAGCCAAACAATTTATAACAGCATTTCTCTAGGGAAGAAGCTCTCAGTATCTTTCTTCTACCAAAAAAAAAAAAAAGCACTAGTGTCCCTGCTTCATAGTTTCCAGTTACTTGGCAAAGAACATCCAATAATGAAAAGTTCAACCAGAAATGGAGTCCGGATCTTCAACTTCAAATTCCCAGCTCTCAGCTGAAATGTGGACTTTAATGTTTTGTTAAATTAAATCTTCATGATATGATTTGTATATTCTCTTTGTTTTCAAAGTCTCAAGTTAAAAACTAATTTTCTGGAGTGGAAATGCCTAAAAGAAGATAACATAAAACATCAATATTACCACTATGTTGATGTCTTCCTTGAAACACAGAAATATCCAAGGAGAATCTTGAGACTGAAGACCACAGCCTGTGGCTCATACTGCTCTGTTTTGCAGAATGTGGAGGATACAGAGCAGCTGTGGACCTGAATCTACATGTAGGTGGTTATCCTGATGCAGGAACCCTAACTATTGTGCTCCACAACATCTTTGCAAACACAAGAGAAAACACAGTAGTTGAAAATGTTGTTCTAAGAATTAAAACCAAGAGACTAGTATGACATGCCAGCAAGTTGACAGGTATGTTGTGGATGCCACTTGAATCTGTATTTTGCCTCATGGGAACTTGTTTGGTTTTAATAAAAGTCCTCCATAAAGATGGATTACCCAGTAAATCTCTTCTCTTGCTTTCTAATTTAAGTATTTGGTATAGAGAGTGTGAAGGAAATGGATCATGACCTTCTGACCTTTGGCATGATTTCTAAGGCAGGTGTCAGAGAAGCTCATAGCTACTATCTTGCCAAATCTTATCAAAACCTAAAAGACAAAACGGGAAGAAAAAAGTACCCACTTTATAATTGACATAAAAAAGGAAGTCATTTTATTTTTAGTACACTTGCTTTGGAGAGAGAGCCAACTAATTGGAACGAGTCCATAATTTAACCAACATCAGATCTCCTTACTACATTCCCTATTGAAACTTAATAAATGTTACTTTCCAGATTTACTGACTTTACAGTTTTCTCCACTTAATGATCAGCAAGTACCTTTTATTACTTTAAATGAAAACAAAATGAAGACCTGCAATCCTGTGATCAAGAATTGATTTCTGGCGGACAAGCAAAATTGTTTGGTCTATTTTTATGGTTGATATAATTGTATTCAAAACTCATAAACAATGTACATTCACTTCAATACTTTTTCAGCCCGTCTTTGGTCATAAACTTTAATTAAAACAAAACATCCCTTAGGTAAATCAAAGGAAGTGCCATTGAAATAATATAAACACCCGAGAAAACCTTGGGCCATTTCCATGCTCAAGTCTGATTAAATGGAAAAGCACCAAGCATTTGCGTAAGTAGACCAACCAATAGAGCTTTTGACTAGCACTGCCACTAGTATTAAAGATCTCTGGCAGAGTTTCTGGGAAAAGTTGTGCCAAATTTCTCTATTCCAAGAGAGGGTTTTCCACTTGGAGGCTGTAATATCTCTAAAGGCTATCTTTTCTGAGCAGGGTGTCCTCTATTTATCTGTCAGAAGGCCTGTCTATCACAGAACTCAGACTGCCTGTCCCATTCAGCTGATGTCAGAAACTTACACTAAAGTTATGGCAGAGAGAAGATGTTTTCCATTACACACGCAACAAAGTGTTGATTAAGGTGGCACATGTCAGACCTGGGAGTAGCCAATATTCAGAAAAAGTATAGACCCTTTACAGATGCTGAAATTGTTTCCAGAAAATTCAGTATCCAACTTATCTTTTTTGTAAGATAGAAAAAAACAAAACAAAATAGGGCCTTCTATGTTTATTTTAAAACTAGTACTTTAATCATGTCAGATTTTTTAAGGAAAGTTTTTGCCATATTCAGGGTTTTCTTTTGTTTGTGGTAAAAGAAAAAAAATATTTTTTGAAAATTAACAAGTGGCTTCAATAAGAGACAAAAGTTTCAAGTTTTACTTGTGATCTCTTACTCTCTGTAAAGAGACTGTAATAAAAGTATTCCTACCATTT